>WEKY01020312.1:127596-194562 GCA_013390045.1 Picathartes gymnocephalus | reverse complement strand
ATATATATATATATGTATAACATTTTCCTGCTGGAAAAGACCGACAGATAGGTGAGTATGGGCCTGAACAGTCTTTTTATTGAGGCATAATAAGGCATTTATCATTTCCATTTAGGGGAACTCTGATCTCTCCTTTGCTCTCTAACCACGATTTCGTTTGAGAAGTTGATCTGCATTCCCCCAGCCACAGGTCTTGACATATGTTTATGCAGGCTGGTTGTAGACTAGCTCCCACCCATGAATTATGCTTTTATTTTCCTTTTATCATTCCCTTCGGTTGAAACAGTGTCTGTAAACACCATATCACCCAAACACTGAGGTGGTGGAAAACAGGTTAGGAAAACTGCAGGCAAATCCTTTCCACTCTCTCCCTGTCTTCCCAGAAAAACAGACCATTTCTGGTTATTCATCCTAAAGTCACCAATGTTTAAGCTAGTGGCTGGCAGGTACGAAATAATCAGACGAACAGGAAAGACTTTTGGGGATACCAAGTCCCTCCTGCAGGCTGAAAAGTACTGCTGTGCTTTGTGATGGTCACAAGAATGTCTGAGGTTTTTCGAGCTCTGCAAAAGGCAATTTTCATAGCTCATACAATACCCAAATGAAGCAGATTATACTGAGAAAGGATTTATTTATTTTTAACCTTTCTAGCTGTACCACCAGTGATGCTGACATTATGCCATTAACTTACTCTTCACATTTTAATATTGACTACATATACATCCTTTGCATAGCTGTTCAATCTAATCTACATTTTCTTCCAGTCTTTTTTCCCCGCCTCTATCTTGATCTATCTGGCAAATCAATGAGGCTGCTCTTTAGATTCAGAGCCTTTGGAGATTTGCATGACTGAAGAAAAGATTGTATTAAAAGGGAGGGGAGAATCATTGCACTTTTACAGTGAAGTACTGCCACAGAGTGAGCACAAATAATACAGGAAACCTTGGGATTTGCCTACACTGCAACTGGCAGTAATACTGAATTTGAGTAGGTTTAACCTGAGCTGGCTAATAATGCTGAAGGTTTTGCACCATGTACTTACCCTGGGCTGCACAAGCTAAGCAAGGATGCTAAGGATGTCCACACCAGCTGAGGTAACCATCAGCAAGGCTTCTACTGCTGGCAGCAAAAATAGCCAGTTTGAGTTACTCGGCATGCACCAGCACAGAGAGTTCCCACAGGCAGGCAGGGGCACAGCCAGCACTTACCTGCTTAAGAAAAGCAACACAACCCCCCCACAAGCTTATTGTAGGTGGATGGGCTATGTACACTTCAGCCTCGGGAGGGTTTTTGGCTCTGTAGCCAGACTCTCCAGAGCCAGAGTTAAAATCCACCAGTACTGTCTGAGGAGGCAAAGTCTTGCCTTTTGGTTCAGACAAAAGCAAGAGCTTCAGCTTTCCAATTTATGAGCTCCCTAACCTTTGGCTGTACAAATGTGTACTTAGCATGAATGTGTTAACATATAATTCACTCAGGACCTTAACCAAATGCCATTGTAATCAATGTAAAGAATAGGAGCAAAGTAAGCAGGTCTTCATCTTCTAGGGATTTTTCAGTGGAAGTCGGGTTCCTGTTTATTTAAGGTCAACGCGAACTATGTTTTACTTAAGTTGAACCAACTTCCCTAGCTAGGAAATAACGAAGTTGTCATCAAAAGCAGTCACTTTAGACTCACCACCTAAAATGACCAGTCATCCACATAGAGCCTTGTCAACCAGAGGAAGCTGCCTTTTGGCTGAGGCTAGAGATGGCCTTGAAAAGATGTCTAATCTTGGAGTCAAAAGCCTTAACTAGATATCTACCTTCCAATGGTACAGCCACAGAAGAGTCCTGATACACACTCAGCACCCATGTGGGAAAGGTTTCCTTCCTTATGTATCAGGAAAATGTCTAGCATGACAGCCACTGAGGCAGACTGAGGCCTCACCCCTGAGTTCTCACTCAGTGCCAGTGGATCCATTTCCTGGTGTGGATCCAGAGACCAACAGTGAATGGGAGTGGGCATGTGGAAGTACAGCCCCTGCACCCTTAGGAGACATGACTGCCTGACAGCCTGGGCTGCTGCGCTTGGGAGCACTCTCAGTCTGGCTTCACTGGGCATCCAGACATGGAAATGTGCATCGTGGCTTTCCAACTGCCTGCAGACCAAAGCTGCTCTCCCCAGGAAACCAGAAGTTACGAGACACAGGCACACACTGACCTGACACCCAAACACCTGCAGGCAGGATATGCCCAAGATGCATGATATGGGTAGGTAGTGAGGAGATCTTCAAGTCTCTCCGCTGTGACACACCCACTAAACCTGGCTTGGACCACCAAGCCCCAAAAAGGAGGGAAATTTAACTCTGTTTCCGATGCTTTATACTTTTTTGTTAATTCCAAACTTTCATCATGAGTAAAGATCCTTCTCTTTTGCCAGCTCATACTATAACTCTTCTCTTATGCAGTACAGTTGGATAGAGTTTGGTGGTATGAGCTACAAACAGTTTCAGTGGCAAAGGGAAGAGAATGGTTCCCTCCCTGTGATGCAATAGCTCCGAAGCAGGGATGCTTTCTTGTGTTGCACTGGCAAAAATTGCTATTATAGAACTGTCCACGATTTTGCTTTTGAAAGACGTGCCCTGAACATGTATGGAGTAAAAAGCAAGTGAAAATGGCTCTGAAATTAGATAATTCAAGCTTTGGGAGAAAAGTGTAGAGGATAATTAACTGAGGATGTATTCTTGGCATTATCTCTCATAATTTAAACAAGATAAAAATGCCCGTGATAGATGTTTTGCTTCACACCCTGGATACCATCCACTATCATCCAGTACCATGATCCAAGTACCCAGGATACTGTCACCCAGTATCCACATCCTCTCAAAGGGCTGGATTTATGAAAACATGGCAAAATGGTTCTTATCTGAGAGCAGGATACCAGTTATGCTCCTGCTGATATACAGCATTATTCTGGACGCTGTGCTTATTAAATTGACAAATTCAAGTTTTTCAGCCTTAGCTGCCTGCCACTTTGCCTATAGCCCCACATCCACCCATCCTATTCTCCTTTTGTTGTAGAGTGGAGTGCAGAGGGGATCTAGAGAAACTGAAGCTGGGGATGCCTAGTTCTGGTGTTCGCAGCTCAAAATTTAGTGCAGCTCTTGAGGCTCTGGGATACCTATATTCCCCTAAACAAAACATATACATCAATAAACACAGATTAGATTGTCTTAAAGGGTAGTCATTTTTGGACCAGAACATCATGAACTGGTACTTATTAACATGAGCTCTCCTAGCTTCCCAGACCAATACCAGTAAGTCAGGCCCATTTCCCCCTGCACAGGGCCCACCCTTTTCCCCTCCTCTGATTCTCTCACCTCCTTCCTGTACAGTACAATTAAGATGTCCCAATTCTCAGAATATACACATGGTTACGTAGATGCACCACCTCTCTTTGTTACTCCATCATGAACCAGAAGTGCAGCCACTTAGTCACCCAGCGTAACCTTTCAGCACTCCTGAGCAAAAGGAAAGGCAGCTGCCTTCTTCTACCCCATTACAGGAGTCTTAAATACAAGCAATAATTATCCTCTGGAAGTGCCCACAATTTTTGCCTTGATAAGAGAGGGCTATGTGCCATGTTTCTGGATTCTTGAAGCTCAAGGAAGTAGACTGCATCCTTTGATATTATGATTTAAAGATTAAATGTAAGGGCACTGACTATTGCTAGTCTGTAGAAATGTCCAAGAAACTTGCAGTTTGTTCTTAAGATACCTTTTCACATTTGAAAGCTCTATATTATTTTGCTCTTTTATATCCAATTATGCATAAATCAGTGTCATTGGTGCCTTAGCACATACATTTTCCCTAGTAGATGAACATGGGTTTCTTCTAATAATTGAAAAATATTTAATTTAATGAGTACTTCATTTGCAGTGATAACTTCCTTTATCTATTCTATAAGTCATCCAAAGAAGCTCTTTTGCTATAGGGCTATTTTTTTTTTTTTAAATAAGATTCGTATGAATTTTGATTTGTGCCCTAGCTGCCTCTGGAAGCAATCCACAGACAGATATTTATATTTGGAAACCAGCTTGAGCTGTCTGGTGAATATTTTATGGCACCCACAAGATGATGGCTTCAGAAAGTCATTGGCATTGGTAAACACTGAGTGTATGATTTTTTTTTTGGTGAGAGACAGGTCAGTAAATGGTGACTGAGAAAGCTCAGAGAAATTTAAAAACAAGACTTGGAAGAAAAATAGTTAACTTCTGGAAGGATCAATCTGGGACAGTACTAATGGATATATTATCTTTGCAGAATCTTTTTTATCATATATTCCAGCTGGGGGTCCTTTAATATTTTTGAATGTGTTTTGGTTTTTTTTTTTTTTTCCTAAGAATGTCGTATTTCAGAGGAATGGGCAAATGCTACAGCTGAGGGTGTGTCTTTCAAAAAATAGTTGCAGAACAGGACATGCTGACAATGCATGAAAACCATGGCTGGACATCAACCAATTAAAGGGACAACTCTTTCCTACACCTTTAGAAATTAAGTACAACCTAAATAGACCTTGCTCAGACACATGATACTGATAATGCTCTCCTAGCAGCATTCAAATAAATTAATACAGAGCAAGAAACTCATTGAACTTCTTCCAGTTGATGCCCATGTTCCACCAGAATCAATTTTTCATGTAATATCCACATTAAGTGTGACTGATATTTGCCTTTACAGCAACGAAAAATAAATATTTTTAAATAGGCATTTGTTAGCCCTTGCAGCCATGCAGATAGGAACATACAAAATACTAAATGGTTCTACAAAGGTCAGAAGCTCCCTTTTTTTGGCTTTATCTTGTAATAGAAGAACTAGGAGGAAATAAAGAAGGTAATAACTGTCAGACTGATAAAAAGGAAAATTCCTATATTTTCTGACCTTAGAAAAACTGAGGCAAATAAACCCCAAAACTACAGAAAACATTTGATTATATCTAAGACAAATAAAAAGAGCCACTGTCATATAATTCATGGGATGACATCCTATAGAAAATCCTTATTCCTGTGTTAGGCCCTAAGCAACTTTCAGCTTGCCTGGGTTACAGATAAACTTCCCTCAAAGCCAATAGATTGTGTATTTATTTATAAGTGTTGTAACTTTCAGTGAACATTCTGATGCTGGCTGCTCTTGAACACCCCAAAAGGATACTGATTGCTTTGGAACAAATACGAAAATATTTGGAGTGGTGGCTTTGCCATGCTTACTCTATAGACCTCTATGGCTGAGGCAGATCTGTAATCATCCTCGACAAAATCACTGGGGAAAAAAAGTGCCTGATTTGCTGCACGTTTACTGAACACATTTACACATGAGCAGGCTCTCATTCTGGATTCTGCAGTAGATGGGATATTCTTAGGTGTTAATGGTGGTTGTTAATAAGCCAACATGCAAGAAACATTTTCTTCAGTTCTTTGGATCCAGAATCACAATTGCCACTACTGTCAGAAATGGTGGGAAAGGGCTTTGATGGGCTAACAGGATTTTCAGCTCCATGTCTTTTTAGTTTTTTACAGCTGGTGAAGACAGCCTGAAAGAAAAATCTGTGGGAGGTTTATTTTGTTACTGACTGTGTTGTGTCTATTTCTTCCAAAAAATGGAAAACTTAAGTTTGCAGCATCTTTCACTAGAAGTAACTTAATGCCAAAGTTTAAACAACATGGAAACATTTTACTGGGATCCTTATTCATATTCTTATCTATGACTCTTGGCTTGCAGTTCCTAGCTACATGCATACTTGCATTTTTCATGTATTACTCAGACTTCATACCTTATGAATATGAACAAGAAATTGGCAAAACCTCACATCTCCTAAGACAAAATTCAAGTGTTCCCTTTAGGAAAAAAACTCCTGCATTCCAACCTTTAAGTCTAAAATTTCTTTGTGTACTTCCAATGGACTATTTATTTTACTGTCATATGGATAACAAATGAAGCAGAAAAGATCCCCCACCTAGGAAAAGATGACAACAATTTTGAAGGTATTAAAATATACTGAAACACACATTATTGTGATAAGACTGAAAAAAATAGTCTATGCCTTCAATCCCAGAGCAGTACAGACTTGTACAGGCTCATACTACACACAAGGATAGACAGTATTAATGCCACAATGAATGTTTTGTGTTGAGAAACTTGGAAAAGCCATGTTGTTAATCACACCCAGACACCTCCTGTCCCCTCCAGCACCTATGGGCTCTGTGATGTCCAAACTAGGAACCTTGTAAGTGTACAGGGAGAATTCTACACCTCAGAACAGGATCTGAGATGTGCAGAAGATTGAGTAGGAAACCTTTTAAGAAAGACAACAAGGGAAATCTAAGGTGCATCTTAAATCTTGATGCTTCCTAAGATGAATGTGTGGTTTCATTCATGATTTACAGTTCTTAACCCTCAGTCATGAAGACCATAATTTTGCTCTCTTCTATTCAAGGAGGATAGGCAGGATGGCCTGCAGTGAAGGACTTAAGTGCTAGGAGTTTAAAGAACAGTTCCCACATTACAGGTTTGCAGGAGAGTTGAACAGAGGAATATCTCACACGTGTATCTACCAGGGCACAGCTGTGGGGCAGGGGACTAACTCTGCAGCACTGTCAAAGAGGTGTACTTGTACCTGTGGCCAGAAGCAAAACTCCAGTGCCATGTTAATGTCAGGTAATTCTGGGGCTTTGTTGTAGAGAAGGCCCTCAGTCTCTCAGGTGATCCCACCCTTCACATAAGTGGTTCTGGCAGAAAGACCCTTGACATGCAGGAAGCCTTGAAGCTGTCAACTGAGAGAAATACCCTGCAGCCTTACTGAAAATTCGAGGGTCTGGCTGTTGCTAATGGTTATTCAGAGGTTCGGTAACAGAGAGCTACAAGAGCAAAGGGGTGGAAAAGGTCCCTGAGAAAACAGAGACTGACAGTGCTGAGCTCCACAATGTGCTGATCCCCATGCACAGACCCATGCAGGAACACAATCACCACTGTGCACTCTCCATTTCTGGGCTTCTCAGGTAGGCTGGGCAAGGTGTACCAATCAAACTGTAGGCAGATGTCTATTAAAATCTTCCACATGGAAGAATCATAATTGCCTTTTATACACATGAGCAGGGGCTTGGAGAAATGGGTGCTTTCTCTCAAGGCTTTCAGTTTAACAAAGGATGTGTCTGGAGGATAGTGAGTGAATGATAAAAACCGAGAAGGGAGAAACATGCACTCCTCGGCTGGGGAGTTATCAAACCTGTAGAGCCTAGGGGCTCTCTTCAGATGCATGAGCAGCTCCTGCTGAAGACAAGGGAAATGGTGTGTCGGTGTCTGTGAACACAAGTTGATCCTGGCCCCAGGTACTTTAGAAAGCAGTGTTTTCTTGCCTCTCTCTAAAGAGAAGGTACTTCATTCCTCTTTCAAAAGCAAAAGGTAAACATCATCAAACATGTTATTACAGACAGCCTTGGTGCAGTCTCTCCACCCTCTAGCTTTCCTCTCCCTATCTCCTGGTTATTTAAAGAGAAAGTTAGATGTAGTACACAACTTTAAAGTAACCTTATATGGCAATTTTGCAGCAACAGTAAAAAGTGATCAGTTTCTCTGTCAGACAGCCAAACGACACTTCTGCAGTACTTTTTGCACTGACTTCCAATCTTACAAACATTTGGTCAAAAAGCATGTTTCTGTTACAGTTCTCTTCTCAGCTATCATGTCTGCAGTTTACAACACTCATTTTGAGTGAAAAACAGACAAAAGCCATCCCTGATTTAAAAAGGAACGATGAGAAGGTCCCAGGGAAGGAATTCAAGCCAATCTCTGCAGCATGTCAAGGCTAATTCAGGTCCTGCAGATTCAAAATAGGCAACGTGTGCTCTCCATGCTTAGTACAGAAGCAAGGTGAGTGACAATAAACTGGCTCGGCCCAAAATGTTCACAAAGGTTCCACTGACACCATCATGTACTCAGGCATGCAAATGTGGCCTTCCCCCATTGCCTTGGCTCTGGCATGGTGCCATGATGGGAGAAGGAGGGCAGTGATACAATTGTGCAGTAGGAAAGGAACCCAGCGCAAACCAAAGCACTACACAGGATGCCAGTCCATTGAGGGATCACTACATAAGGGCAAAAGTTAATTTTTTTAACTCAAATGCTTCTTGTCTTCATGAAAAGAACATCATAGTACAAAACCTTCCTGCCAAGCAGTTGCAGGTGTTCTCTCTGTGCATGCACCAGAGAAATGAGAGATAGCAGAACTCTAGCACAGACCTTGGTGTGCAGCCCTACACAGCCAGCTTTTATTCACCGACTTCATTTTCGTCCTGAGGAAAGGTTACACGTCAATTACTGTGTACAGTGCACTTCATGGAGAGATTACTGAACACTATCAATGAGACTATAATAGAAGTCTGTATTGCAACAGGAAAATCCAGAAGTTTGATTTAGCTGATGGATGCGTCGTCAATTCCCAATATCCTGACTGCTATTAGAAATGAAAATGTCTCTTCCTTTAACTGCTTTGGACATCTCGTCTGTTCCTCTGGGTGAATGTACCTTTAAATGTCCGTCTATAGATGTATCATTTTGGGTGAGTAATAAGCTAAATTGTTCCTATCTGAGTGAGATACACAAATCCGAACAACACAGGAGCATCCTTATGGCTCAGCAGACATAAAGACCAAGCAGCTGTAATGCCTCTTGACATTGCAGGGTGCAGCACTTCCAGAATCTCTGAGGTGGTTAACTATTCAGGGATGGAACACACCTTGGTATGGGATTGTTGGCAGAAGGATTGAAAATGGCCCTGATTTTCTGAACTAAGTGTTGGTAAAGGGAGGCTACTTTACTGTGTTTCACAACATGCCCTCCTGGATTCTTTTACCTTTGAATCCCTGCAAACTGCAGATGGTTTGGGGAGTTTTTCTGGCAGGAGGTCCTGTCAGGACAGAAAGAAAAAAATGAATTAATGGCACAGACACCTCTTGTCTGACTGCTCTGCACAAGGTGGCTGGAGTGGGAAGAACTGCAATATTTTTCTCCTTAAACAAGAAATGCAAATGTGAGGAGGGTACATTAGGATTCCTGGGGCATTTTTAATGATATCAGAAGAAATTGTTTAACCTCAAGAGGTTAAAATTTAATAACTAGGTTAGAACCTGCTGTTATCGGACTTGTCAGTCTTCTACCACCAAAGAAATATTAAACATCTGTAGAGACCACAAACTGGGGGAAGAAAAAGTTGTTCCTCAAACATTAGGTAAAAAAAAATTATAAGAAACACATTTTCAGAAGTATCCTGGGATCATTTAAAACTGAAGGGTTTATAAATGAATGTTGATACCTAAAAATGAATGCCTAGTGGGATTAAAAGTATCTACTGGAACTTTTGTAGGTGATATGAGGTATGGGTTTAAAAAACTCTTTTTGCAGTCTAGTCTAAAGTTATTTACACATCTTGAAGACTTTTGGCCTTAAGCAGCTAACTCGTTTTTCTCATCTAAATTCACTCAAGTCCCTGGGCATCTAAGGGAGGCTTAGTCTTCTGTATAACTAAGGTGCCTTTAAAAATTTGCAGGGATTGCTTTTGCTCTGATATGGTTTGAAAGCAAATGGAAATTCGTTATATGCTGACATTAAACTAACAGAAAGGAAAGCAGCAGCATGCAGGAAAATGGTGTGGTAAGAGTGTTTGCACGAGTCTTCAGTGTACGTGCAGAATAGTCACCGGTAGATTAAGGGTTAAAACAGAAACTGGTGTATAAAAATCACAGAGCCTGACCAGGAAGCACTTGAAAAATAGACACAAAAATAAAGCTTGCACCACAGCTCAGACCAAATCAAAGCAGACCAGCAGAACACCTGGTCTGGAGATGGTGTGCTAGCAGCTGAGTGGCAGCATGTCTGCCAGCCTGGCAGGCGGTCAGGAGCAGGTCTGTCTCAGGCTGGCTTGGAGGCTCTCCTGCTCGCTTGGAGGCTCTCCTGCTCAGCCTGGCTAGCTGGGGGTGCCCGCTCTGCCTGCAGCCTGCAGCGGGGCTGTGCTGCGTGCCCGTGGTCTCAGACACGGCTGCCCACGGGCAGGAGGCAGGAGAGGCTGTGACAAAGGCTGCAGGGAGGTAGGGAGACAGGTCTGTGGCAGCAGAGCACACAGAGGTGTAGGGTAGGGGACATGCTGCCAGCAGAGAAGGTGTGGGAAACACAGGAAACCCACGGGACAGTGCGGGTGTGTAGAGGAGCAGAGGAGTGAGGTCCGAAGCTGGTATGCAACGTCTCGCCTGCCACCGAGCTGGGCAGCCACCAAGTAAACAGTGCATGGTGCTAAACTGCTTACACACCTCCAGACCAAGAGAGGACGGTGGGCCCACCCTTCACACAATGCTGAGGCCAAGCTGCGCCATGTCCCAAGAGAGGACAGCAGCTGTTTGGAGAAAACGGTCCACAGGAGGGATCGATGAAGAGGAGCACAGCCAGGGGCCGTGGCAAGGTGAACGGGGTGGTGAGCTGCACAATGTGTTTGCCAGGAAGGATGAGATCCCCCAGACGATGGAGTCACAGTCAGCCATGCAGAGCTGATTCCGCAGTGCTGAAGGCAGCAGTAACTTCACTGAGACCTCTGAGGCAGGGACAGTCAAGGCACCCAGCTGCACTTTCCTCAAGCCCACGGAGCTGAGACAGCCAGCTACCCTTTCTCAGACTCACCCCAGATCAACAGGAAGCAAATTGCCACCATTTACTTATTTTCCTTTTTTCGACTACCGAGATTGCTGAAAAGACTTCCATTTTGAAATGTCACAAAAACATAAGAAAGAAAAATGCATTTATTTATTCTTTTTCTCTGTTTCAGAGATCTGACTGTCCTGAATGTCAGTTCCAAAATCCTCAGTGGCTTATGAGAAATTGAGCTTCCTCTTCTCTGAATGCCTCATGATGCTGAAAGAGGACAAGCTTACTTTAGACAATTGAAAAATAGGGAAAATAAATGGCAATATAAGTACAGACTGCATGAACTAATTTGTCAAGTCACTTTATCCAGTGTCCCAGCTTTATGCTGGACTTCTTCCATGTGGTCTTGCATTATCTCCTTTTCTTCTCACCTTGTAAATGTTCCAGTCCTGCACAGATCTCTACATGTGTCTGTGAAACATGCAGCAGTTGCTTTGGTCTGTCAGTGTGATTTAAGTTGTAGTCTTCTTATGTTGAGGCTCCGCTGTTGCTAACACTCCCATGCTTGACTACCTCACATAGCAGAGTTTAGCACATGTGCAAGAGTTGGCAAGAGCAGCTGTTTGCTTAAGGCACCTTATATGAGAGCTATAAATATTTGAAAGGTAGCCAAGAACAAGTTTTGAAACTATAAAACTAACATTGAGGGTGAAATGACAACTTTCATTGTCAAAAGGGCAGTGCTTTATTACAAATCACTAGGATTTTTATTTCCTCCCTAGAAATTAGTGAACTATTGGAAGCAAAATATTGCAGAAAGTTTTCTTTAATATAGATTCTACATTTTCCTGGAAACAATCATTGTCTTTGTTTCAGACACTGAAAGAATCAAGATTCAGAAAGTCTTAGCTATGCTTGAGCATAATCTGGAAGTATTATGCTCGTGGCTTAAAAGATCATTATACTTAAATGCTTCTGTTTCAGCCAGTGTATAAAAATATCAGGAAAATCAGAATGATCCTGGCAAATCAGCTTTGTGATGCCTCCTCCATTAAGGTTACTTATTCAAAATCATGCAGAAATTGATTTAACACAGAACTTGCTCCAAGTCATACAACACCTCTGCTTGTCTATATACAACAAATCACATCTTCTGACAAAAAAGGACATAAAGGAACTCACAAAAGACATTGTAGGAAGGAATGAGTCACAGAGAACAACATATGCAAATGACAGGAGAAGGGCAAACAAAGCATTTAACACTATGGAAGGGAAAGGAAGGAAAATTATTGAAAGAAAGGAGCCCACAACCTAGCTGTAAATGCCTGAAAGAAAACAAGAAGATGAGCCAACAGCCAGCGAGTATTTGTTAGAGAGAAACCATACCAAACAACTCATTCATTTCAGGAAGATGATAGCATATTTTTCCTTTGTGGTTAGGGAAAAGTGTACACATCGTATAATTTAATTTTAACACATTTTTTGTGGGGTTTCACAGGAAGACCACATGAAGAAGCTAGGGGGGTACAGAATGGATGAAGGTATCACAGGGGAGTAATAAACTGGTAGGAAGGCTGTATTTGGAGAGAAAACATGAGTGTTTTTTGGACAAGTTACACTGTGATTCCGGAGTTTTACAAGTGTTTGTGATGCAGTGATACTTAATATTTTCATCAATGACTACTAGGATGGAAAAAAAGAGGATGACTATTAAAATCTGGAAACAATAACCAAACTAAGTGGACCTGCAAGTGTGTCAGAAGACAGGATAAATCTGGAATGCCCCAGATGGGTGATAAAACTGGAGTTATAACAAGAGACTGTAATTCAGTAGGGACAAGTAGAAAGTACATATACAAGAATTATCACCATGAATAAACCCAGGCTCAAAAATAAAGCTATAGGTAGCATTTCTACAGAACAGATCTGGGGATCTTAATGCTCAACAAAAGTCAGTATTTTCATGCTATTTTGTAGAAGTTCAATGCTGTATCAGAAGGTATAAATAGGAATAAGTGAAATAGACTTTGACCTCTTTTCAGAATTCCATAAAGCTTCAGCTGAATGTTAGAACAACTGTCCAGTTTTGGGCAGAACACCTCAAGAAATGTAGAGATCAATAAAAAGGAATGCAGTGGAGTTCATGGAAAAAATATAGAAAAGCACAATCTGTGGCAGCAGATTGAATGAGGTCTGATTGTAGCAGAGAGCAAAGGCATGGCTGACTCTTCAAAGCCCCCAGCAAGGCAGACAAGCCGAGACAGGCTTACATTATGACCAGAAATATTCAGGTTAGCTATAATTTAGAAAAGTTTCAAAATTGAGAGTACTAAAATGACAGAATAGATTTGCTGGAGATGAGTTTTGTTGGAGGTCTTTAGGGACACGTTAAACAATACCTGTGATAAAGGAAAAAAAATACCACTGGTCTTTCATTCAGGACAAGAAGTGGAATTCTTAAGGGCATATAGAGGCAATGATATTAATTTATTCTCTAAAGTGCTTTTAAAAAGCTTATATAAAGAATTGAGTTTGAAACAGTTACTGATGTTTTACTCCTGGAAAAATGTTCAAAATATCCATTCAGGAACCGGATCTTCATTTTAACTGGGACTGTGAACTGAAATATTCCCTCATGTATCAAAAACTCCAGACAAAGTCATAGAGTCTGGATGAGCTTGCAAGATCAGGTCGCAACTGGCTCTGCTAATACTTACCAGAAACTGCTGTCCTTGTAGGAGCTTTTGTTGGAATTGCATATAAACAGATCTGTTACCTCGCTCAGTCCAAAATTATGACCTTGGCTGAAGTGATGTTTGCTTGAATCCATTACTGGAAAAGTACATTACAAGAAAAATTGCATGTAGCAATGGTTTGAAAGCAGAGAAGGAGCCAATATCAGGATCACTTTCCTATTCTGGAAATTCTGCCCCAAAAATGAGAGCTTTCAATCATGCAGCTAAAGTATTGAAACCCAAGAAAGACTGAGACAAGATCAGCAGAGCTGTATTAGGAAGAGCTTCTTATGGAACAAAATCAGTACCAGACTTGATATATCATGATTTAGTGACATGCCCTCTACACTGAACTGTGGCCAGAAGTGCCAGTCCTGAAGGATGAACCCAAAGCAAGCACACCCAGCATTTCAATGGTGTGGGCCAGGAAGCTAAGCTAACCTCAAATAATGAAACTTGCAGAGGCCAGCTTGGATGGGAGGAGGTGGCTCTGGCTGCAGGCACTCTCCCCAGAGACGTGGCATAACTCTTCATGGCCAAGGAACTGCTACGACAGATAAGTGGCATGCAGGTAGGCCGCTTACGTGTAGGAGGTGTGAAGATGTATGCAATTATTGTAACTATTGGCCGAGTGGCACGTGTGAGTAAAAAAAAAGAAATTCTGAAAAAGCAAAAGGAAAGGATAATTGTGACAGCAGAAAGGATTAACTGAGGTGCTGAGTCACTGAAATTAGAAAGAGAAAACATTATTAAATCTCTCTCCCTGATTATGTAGGGCTTTTCCCTCATGGTACAGCCCTCAGTGTATTACCAAAGCTTGTTTAAAATAATTCAGTGGCATCTCATGGGATGTAACTCCGCTAACTAATCATTTGTATTTCTTTTTTTCCTGGTTCTTCTACCCACGATTTAACATCCTACTACCTTAGCCTTTGGATGACCTGCACACAAATTCCTTTCCATAAATGAAACTTGCACCTTTCAAAAACCCCATTTGTTGTTGTCACATCGGCCTCCCATTTCATTTTGGGTTGGTCAAAGCTTCAATATAATGGTCATTTTTATTTCTGGCAATTTTCTTCCATAAATCAGTCCCTCTAGTGCCTTAAACACCTCTGTTACTTTTCTCTGAACATCTTCCAACCTATCAATATCTTTCTGGAATAGAAGAACCTAGGATTATATCCAGTGTTTTAGGAGAATCATTACTTCAGAAGGATTTCGCATTTTTAAGTCCTGCAAGTAATTGAAAAAAAATTAAAAACTACATTCCAGTAGCCCTGAGCCCTAAGATGGTGGTGGTTGGTGTTCTTTATAGTGTGCATAACAACATGGTGTGTCTCACAAGAGACATAGTTAGGGAAAAGAAGCCTGATACTCAAAGCAAACTAGACCTGCTTCATGATCCTCTTCAGCTTCGTTTACCTGAGAAAATTGTAAACACTTCATAAATATTTTCTAGTCCAATTTTTAAATTAAGTACTGAATAGATATGGTGGGGAGATTCACTTCTGTGCATGATGCTTAAATTTCATTTTGAGGCCTGTTGTGAGGTGAGAGATGTTTTGAGAACGGATTGCATGCTTTACGCCGACAGCATGTTTACCCCTGATAGTTACAAAACTTAGTCACCTCTGTGCAAGCATATACTAAAGTTGGTTTCTAAATTCAGTTTTATGGTTCTTTTCTTCCCTCTTTTGCAGCATGTTTCCTGTGGGGTATGGTTTACATCAGGCACCAGGAAGGAGCAAGACAGGATGTTGTAATGGGAAGAGTATAACACAAGCATCCTTCCAGGCCCTTCCTTTTCTATGTCACCTTGAACTCATCCTGTTTTGGCCCTGGGACCTGTGTTTGGCAGAACACTTCTGTTTATACATTTCCTTTGGTTTGTCTGTCTCATCTGCTAGAGATTCTGCCTGAGTTTCTTATTAGACATAGGCAGAGACAGAGCATCAGCATACAGCAGTTCTGCCTTTGGGTACACAGGCCATGCCAAGACTTCAGCTAACTCTGTTGCCTTCTTTCTCAACCTTACCAAGGATGAAGCAGTGCCCTGCTTTGCACCCAACTCTAAAAGCAAGTGGCTGATTCTTCAGGAACATTGCCAGGGTGGTTATCTCCCTGTAGGATTTTACTTCCAGGGAAGGTGTCATCAAGCTACTTTTATACAGCTCTTTTGTATGCTGCTGTTCCTTGCCAACAGCCAAAATTTTAAATTTCTGGAAAGATGGAACTCCACATACCACCATATGAATGTACACTATCAAATGGTAACTTGAAATGTGCCTATTCCTCTCTCTTCATGTTCCTTATTCTTAGCATGTTGCTTGTGATTTTTCCCTTTCTTCCCAGGAACAAGAATTAGGGTAAGGCACAAGCCTGATAACTCTTATGTGATAAATGGCCCAGTCAAAACCAATGACAATGCCTGGGGATCTGGAGAAATCTTGTGTGGAACTGTAAGCACAGACCTGCTGCTGCCTAAGAATCTGTAAAGCAGATTTAGTTGCTTTAAAAAGACAGCTGGACTCTTATCACCTGCTGTGCTTGTGTTCTTCCCATCACTGTTGATATAACTTAGATTGGAATCTGAGTCTCTAATAAAACATTTGAGTATTTTGCATCTTATTTTGTTGTGTTTTTTTTAATGCACATCAAAGTCATTCATAATTCCCAGAATTTTCTACACTGAACTGTTTGTTGAAGCAAAGACTCTAGTGATAGGGTGAATTATTTATTTATACTGTCTACTTTTAAGTTGGGGCCAACATTAATTTGACTGGGTCACTGGCATTGTGGATTTAACTGCCATGTAAATATCTATGGAGTCTATGTCTTTAATTAGTATGCTAAATTCTACACAATTTATGAATAAAATATACTCATTTTGACATTTTAAAACAGTTATTTTATTAATGAAGACTTTATCAGTGTTATGCCAATTCCCTTGCCTTTTGTTAATTATATGCCTCTCTTGCATTTTCTGATATGTTAATTTTGTTTGGTATAAATATTTGTCCTCATTAAGATAAATATATTGTCAATGTTAACTCACTTTTTTCCTCCCAATAGATAACTTAAATGGGACTTAATTTTTTTCATCTTGTTACTCTTACTGATTTGTGTGGATCATCTAGCTCTGTTCCATAAAATCCTCTTCACCCAAGGAATGGCCTAGCTTTCTCTATGTGGTATGCATGCCATGGTGAAAAGGATATTGGATAGGTTTTAGCTAGCTGTGTTTCTTACAAGGGGGAATAAAGAGAGAAGTTTTGCTAAGATACACTGTCCCTTCTGCGAACTTCTGCTCCTAGATTGGTACTTCACACATGATGCGTGCTGAAAGGCTTGAGGTATGCAGATATGGAACAAGGAGCATGAACAGGGGAAGGCTGTGGTGCCAGAGTGCTTCTAGAGCAATGGCAAAGCCATAAACTCTACAGGAATATCTGTGTCCCTCTGAAAAGCAAGTGCTTTTTTAACCTCACATTCCTGGCTAGGGTAATTCTGACTCCCATTCCCTCCTAAAGAATAGGAAAGCAAACAACAAAATAAAATTGACATACAGCCACGAGTCTCTTCTGTCACACAGCTTGCTTATTTTCACTTGCACATGAACTGGTATCGTGCCAAGACCACCAGAGAGGTACAAGGGGTGTACTGAAGGGGGAAGGAGAGAGCAGGGGCAGCAGGTGTGAAACGTTCAGAGAAGGCAACAGCAAGTCTGCCTCTGCAAAATGGGAGGGGTGGGATTGGCAGCTACAAATAGTTGTTTGAAGAGCCAGCTTTACTTTAAAAACATGAAGTCCCCTGATTTTATCAGGCATCTACACAGTTGTTTGACATGAAAGCTGATAAGGGAGGCTGGGCTGAAGGCTGAAGGTAAATCTTGCTGATGAGAAGGAGACAAAATATTGACCCCTGGCATGATCTGGGACAAGAGTTCAAGAAAATAGACAGGGAATTATAGAGTAGAATCATAGAATCATTAATATTTGAAAAGACCTTCAAGATCATCGAGTCCTGCCTTTGACTGAACACCATGTTGTCAAAAAACCATAGCACTTTTGTGGTCTTTTCCAGTTATTTCTTGAACGTTTCCATGGATGGTGACTCCATCACTTCCCTAGGCAGTCTCTTTCAATGCTTGACAACCCTTTCAGTGAAGAAATTCTTCCTGAAAGAAAGAAGAAGCAAAGTACTTTTGAAAGCAAATTTTAAAGAAATAATAACTACGTAATGATTGACTTAATAAATGTAGCAAAAAGATGAAAAGGAACCATACACTTGCATGATTTTTACAAACAGAAAACCCTGAAATTGTGTAAGTTTTAAGATGCTAGTAAACATCGACAGTTGGGTGAGCACTTCTAAACAAATATTGCTTAAGTTCCAAGTACCACATTACAAAGGAGTCAGGCTCTTGTTGCATCAGAGGGTAGCAAACTGGCATGTGCATCAGCTCAATGCTGAACAACAACACCTTAGAGCAGAATCTTTTTTTTTTTTTATGAGCCACTCACACATAAAATCCACATTAATAGTGACAATGAAACGCAGATGTTCTGAGTGTATTACACTGCTTTGAATAGACTCTATTAAATATTATGCCAAATTCAGCTGAGGTTACATGATCTTGTACCTCTTGGCCTCGTATATTTGTTATGAAGGATTTGGTACTTCCACCACTCCATGTCAGTACATGTAAGCTTTCTGTTTAATTATGCCTTTCCTGTTACAGCTTCTAACCTATGCTAGGTCACAGAAAAATGTCAGAACAAGACGAATCAAAAGAAGCAGTCACAGCTGAGGGTCAAAACACAACAGCCACACTGCTAAGGACGCGAACAAGTCTGTGGATGCAAGACTTGATGTGATTCCAAGGACACATATGAGAAAAGCCACTGGAGATTAGATCTGCTGGGAGCTACAGGCAAACAACATCAGAGTCAGGAAATCCCCCGAGGCAAATGTATTCGGATGCCTGTACAATGCTGAGGGAGTGTTATGCTTACTTGTCCAGAAGCAGGGAAGGGAGGGAGGAGTGTCCTGAGTCTGGCTCAGGGAAGCTCTGCTCAGGCCAGAAGCGGTGTGCAGGGCATGTACTGCAGGAAACATCACAAGCCAAGAGCCCACCAGCTGTCCTGGGTGCTCCACGGCTGATGCACCACAGCACTTGCACCAACTCTGTCACTTGGGTCGGCCAAGATAATGCACCCAGGAAATGGGAGCATCTCCCTGGAAGAGGGTGGGTCTCACCCTGATGAAATGGTGTGGTGAAATGGAAATAGATTTGGCTGGAAGAGATGTATCACTTCTTGGAGTGAGCTGTAAGCTGTGAGATGCATCTGCCTGTGAGCAGGGTGGATACCAGTGCGGTTCCAATGGGAACGGCCCCAGGGCTGGACTGAGATTCATCCCATGACATGGACTGGGCCTCCCACGTGTGATCACTGCCTATCCACAGCAGCAGCTCAACTTGGCAGGCTGGGTGTGCATTCATCTCAGAGATGAGGAGCTCTTAATCCACAGTTGCACTGGAAATCTGGAGACTGTGTGTCCATGGACGTGTGTGTAGGCATTCCCTCCATGCTTCACTGACACAGTGGCCATTTTGACCTGAGGAACTGCATATAAATATCACACCTTGGATCACCCTTTAAATCTTCAACATCCTCACAGACTGTACTATTGTCCAGGTTATGTGAAAATATTTTTCAGTTCCTAGACATTTTTTCCTCCCAAAGAGATGCTGTAAGTAAATCAAAATGGTCACGCTTGCCTATCTACTGAGGTGAGATGTCAAAAAACAGATGGAGAATCTGGGCCTGCACATGGATGCAGATCCTGACTGCTGTAAGTCACCTAGAAACATGAAGAGCCTCTCCCGACTTTTGAAGTCTTTAGTACATGGATTACTTTCCATTGCAGACAAAGATCACGTCATCAGTTGTTTATTTCAGTTGCAGTAAAAATGAGGATTTGAACATAGATTTAAAAGTAATCCGACAATAATCCACTGAGCTCCTTGCTGAGCCCTCTCCACCTGTTTATACTATTTTAATTTTGCCATTTTTGGACTGTGACTATGTTCACATTTTCCTTTCTACTTTCATCATGTATTTTTCTATTATGCTGTTAATTTAGCATTTTTGAGCTGCTTGCAGGCTTCCTCTGAAATAATTTGATCACATACATTTGTGCAGTGGTTTAATGTCATCTGCTAGTTACTTTTGTAACATGCATTTTATACAACACTGTGATTTGTGTGAACATTAATTTCTTTTGTGGATGGAAGCCAGCCTACTGTTTTCACATCACAGATCTGCACTCAATTGTGTAACATTTGGATCAGGAACATTTAGGATTAAATATGTTTTCTAAATGTCTTGAGAAAGCTCAACATAAGCTCTGCTGCAGCATTCACACTTTTTTGGTAACTGATCTCAATGCTCTGAACAGCAGGACTTTGAAGACTTCAGCCAGGAGGTGACATGACTAGTTAATCTTGCTTCTTTTCTGTGTTTCTTTTAGACTACTCTGTTTTATTACATTTGAAAATTAAAACAAATTCTGCCAAGAGCAAATTTGTTTGCATATTGCCCTTTGTTTGCACTGACATTTATATATTTGCATATGATTGCCATTCCTTCTTATGTTGAAATCAACTCTGCCTTATTGTGACACTACAGTTTAAGGAAGGGATATCCTACAGCGACTTCAGCACAATAAAGACTGATTGAAGTGTCAGTGATTTCAGCTGTGTTTTGTATTGCAGAATTACACATGCTCTACTCCATTTAAGCAAAACAATCCCAAGAAACAGAGATGACAGGATAAAGGTCAATAGTCAAAGATGTGAGCTCTTTAGTGAAGTTTACTGCAATAGAAAAATTACTGATTATATTTCTGTGCCTCTTTTTAATTTATTTATTTTTTTTTTTTAATGACGTGAATGATATCCTGGCACAAAGAAATTTCTTTAAAACATTGCATTCTGTTTCCCAAATGTTCCTGCAATAGGTCATGACTTGATTTACGAGGACATAGATGAACCACACACAGGTATACGGAGAAGGATGCTATAGGAAATTATAAGAACCCACACTATAGGAAGTCCATTAGCTTTCACTTCCTAAATAATTAAACAGCACACTCATTCACCTTACCTCAAGAAGTGAAAATGGATCTTTTGCAAAGGGCATCCTCTTTTAGTGAAGAAAATACATTGTTTCTCCACACAGAAAACAGAATACGGTTTGAAATGTGCAGCAGAAATTCTAAAGAACCTGTAGAAATCAATCAAATATCATTACAAATGCACATTAAAAACTACAATTTTTCATTTCACTGGCAGTCAATATTATGCAAGACAACATAAAGTGATATCTCTATAGTTATTTATGTATCAACATCACTCATCAGAGTTTATCAGATATTTTTCAATATTTTTCAATTTCAATGTTTTCTTTAAAGAAAAAAATTGTCATTTGAAAGTAAAATGTTTGCAGAAATACCTCAGTTTCACTGAGCCAATGAGTGGTTAGAAAGCCAGTTATCTCAGGTCTATGCCAAATCACACCAATCAACATTGCAAAGAAATTTCTTTGTATCAGGACTTTTTAGTTCATTAAAAAAATAAATAAATGAAAGTGAAGCACAGAGATATAATCAGTAAATTTTCCAATTGCAGTAAATTTCACTAAAGAGCTCACATCTTTGACCATTTATCCTGTCATCTCCATTTCTTGGGATTGTTTTCTTAAATGGAATAGTGAGTGTGTAACTTTGTAATACAAAACACAGCTGAAATCAGTGACACTTCAAACACTCTTTACCCACCCAAAGCTTTCAGAAACTCTGATTTTTTGACTTTGTGGAAAGAATTCAGAAGTCTAGGAAACTGCAGTCATGTCTCAGATTTCCAGGTCACCTAGCCACTTCACTTTACTTTGTGGGCTTTTAAGACTGTTCTTTAATCTTCCAGTATGGCCAAGGTTACAGCACAGGTAAAGAAGAGCTGATTATTCATTTTCATAATTATCAGTTCTGAGATGAGATATTTTGTGTTAGCTCTTCATTTAGCACTTGTAAATATTTTGATTTTCATTCCAAAATAAGAACAAACCTTTCACTCTTTCAGAACTTCCTACAACATTAATTCAGAATTTTGAGCTGCTATAATAACAGTACTTTAGAGTTTCTAAGTTTCTAATATTTTTTCTGGAAATGTTTGTAAAACACTTGAAATGTCCGTAGTTATGCTGATTAACCTGAAAATTCAGGCCAAACCCACAAAGTTTTATATATTTTTAGATGTCCATTAAGGAGGCAAAAAAGAGTAGGATATGATTTTGATGCCTATACTTTGTAAAAAAATATTAGCAAGTGGTGAGTAATCAAAATCAGATTGCACAGAATGATATTTCTTTGCATAAATTATTTTAAAACACGTATTATACTAGTGGAGTACAAGATATAAATTACAAGATGTTGGGTAATTTCCTGCTGGGGTAACTGATAGAGACTACTAATTTGATCAGCTCTGGGAAAATGGATCAGCTAGAAATTCTGATCTTTATGCATAGGACAACACATTCTGAGCATTTAAAGACACAAGGCAATTCAGCTTCAGAAAGGTAAACCCCAAGCCCTGAATGAACAGCACGGAGTCAGCCAGATACTTTATGGGTTTTTGTCCCTTTCTCAAGTATGAGTGACTGCCAGAGGAAGTGTACAAAAGTAAAGGGGCAACAATTGCCTGTTACTGCCAGAAGAAGGTTGATGGAAAGGCTATACAGCAAACAACGTTGGTAATAATTAGCTGTAATCAATTGTACAAATATCGGCTCCATAGGGCGCTCCTGACCACCTCTTGCTGACAGCTGAGACCAGCAGAGTCCTCCTCATCTTGGCTGTTCAACACAAAGAATGAACTGCAAACCTCTCACAGTTGGTATTTATGTTTCTTCTGCCAGAAACAACATGTGTGTGGTGAGACCATGTACCAAACAGTTCTCTCCCCACAGTCAAGGTCTCCCTATCCTACCTGCTAACCTGCTTCACCACCACATTACTATTTTGTGTTGTTCTGCTTTATTTCTCACTGCTTTCCTTGTGACCTAACAGATGTGAACAAAAACTGAGCACTCAATCCCTACTAAACTTAAGATTGAAAAAAATGACATGCATGAAAACAGGGTGTCTCTTTTTGACCATTCCTGGTACATTTATATCAATTTCTTTATTCAAGTGGTTTAATCAAGGCAAAAACTGTCTTTAAGGTGCTAGGACCAGGAAAATTTTAAGATGGCAATATCTAGGAAGTCTCTGAAGATAAACATAGCTGTAAATTGTTCTGTCTATAGCTGTCTCTCATCTGTTTCAATTTGTGGCTTTAGCTATAGTGGTACTTCACAGCATCCATTTGGAGACTCCCTAAAATCCCTACTGAAGGAGCTCCAGTCTTGGAAAATGTTAAGCAGCTACCAGCGAAAAAAAAAAAAAATCAGTCTGCTCAAAGATATTGTTAGACTGACAAAACCTGTGACCTCCAAAGCCACTTATCAGCTATCCACACTAATGGTGGTCTACGAACAGTTTTCAGACTGTCTTAATTGCAAATCATTGTGTTGCAAAGACTGAACAAATACAGAAACCAGTTTGTACTAAGTTACAGCTTTGTTTCTGCGCTGAGATGTAGAGGATAAAGAAACTATCTATGCATTTACCAATCTACGACCATGAAATATTATCAATCCTCTTTAAAAATACATCTAAATACTAGAATAATTTAGTTTTGTTGTTTTTCTTAAATGGGTGGTTTTGGTGGGTTTTTTTTGTTTGTTTGTTTGTTTGTTTGTTTTGTTTTTTGGGGTTTTTCTGGGTTTTTTTGGTTTTTTTGTTAACAAGGAAAGAAAAATTTGATAATTAGAAGTCAAAATTTCACAGGGCAGATTTCACAGGTTTCTGGGCCAGATTCTATAATGAAATTCATCTCAGTGCTTCATTTAAAGAATTCTGTGCTTCCACTGAACTCAGTGAGACTGCTCATGTGCATAAAATCAAGCAGGTCCTGAAAATGAGCTGGGACAAGGTTTCACTATCTTATCATATTTTGCTCAAAATAGACACCCAGAGAGATTTGCAAATGAGCACAAGCAGAGTTCAGTGATAATTTTTATAAACTTGTCTGTTCTTATTGAATTCTTGGGGTGGGGGGGGAAATCTGGAAATGTACTGGAGATGAACCTGTGTGTGACACTAATATGCCTGGGTGCCTTTAATACACCTTGTTTCCCCTGGAGCAAAGATGGAGAAGCACAGAGCCTCTGGCGTGGGTAGGCAGCCCTTACCACTTCGGGCAGTGGCGTGTTCCATTCTGCCACTTCTTGTAGGGCTGAACAAAACACAGGCCCCAACTCTGATGACAGCTAAAGGTGTCACTTTCTGAGCTGCTGTGTCTGCAGCTGCCTGTTGCAGCTCAGACTACACAGGCACTTTCCTTTATTACATTTTTATTGCACCTTCTTAATCAGAGAAAATCAAACTTCTATGATAAGCTGAGAAAGTTGAGGGTGTTCAGCCTGGTGAGGAGAAGGTTGCATGGAGCCCTTGTAGCAACCTTCCAGTGTCTGAAGGGGGCCTACATGGAAGATGGAGAGAGACTCTTCATCAAGAACTGTAGTGATAGGACAAGGAGAAATGGGTTCAAGCTAAAAGAGGGGAATTTTAGGTTTATAGGGAAGAAATTCTTTACTGTGAGAGTGGTGAGGCACTGGAAGTGGTTGCCCAAAAAAGTCGTGAATGCCCCACCCCTGGATGTTCAAGGCCAGGATGGATGGGGCTCTGAGCAACCTGGATAGTGAAAGGTGCTCCAGCCCATGGGAGGGGCTTGGAATGAGATGATCTTTAAGGTCCTTTCCAACTCAAACCATTCTATGATCCCATGAGCCCTTGAAACTAAAAAATGCAGCCTGTTTTAGCTGGATTCCAGACCAGGACACCTACAGAACAAAGTCAGCTAGATATCTCCAAATGCCTACCACTGTGACTTTTTTGTGTCCTCTGAGGGAAACTGGTATGTAGAAAAGCTTTAGAGGGCAATTGTAGGAGGCCTATGAAGAACCACACATAATACGTGTACGTTTTTTCTTGTAAATTAGTGGGGAAGAATCTTTTCAAAGACCATACCTTTCAATTTCAGCGTCATTGCTAGCGAAAATGAGGGAGAACAAATTCTGAGCAAGACTTGCAGACTCCCCTTTTTTAATACAAACATTTCTTATAAAAGCTTTCTCTAGATAATACTTCCAAAGGAAGCCCTGAAAATCCTCTGCTACAGGAGTATGTTGATAAGAACCAAAAACATGCCAGTTGAAACCAGCCTCACAATGGGAAAGTGGTTCAAATACCTATGCTTTTAGGCAATAATTACAAGACTCTATTTCAAGTAATAAGGTTATGTAGGCGAGGCAAGTACTGATTGATGGTGCCAGAAGATCACTTTCATAACAAGGTACAGACTGCAAATGCTGTGTGGAAAAGAGTAATTGGTTCAGTACCCAGTTGGTTATGTGCATATTGATATCTAGGTTGCCTAAGTAACCTTAAGGCTAAGTACAATGCAGAAGGTAATTCATTATCACAATTTGTTCAAATATATTACCTCATTCACATGTGTATTTTGAGACTCAACACTGAACTCTGCTATCTAAAATGTTTATCAGGTCTTGAAACAAGCAACAGACACTCCTGGAGGCTCTAGGAGAGCCTGAGTGGGAATGTGTGTAGCATGCCTCCCTCCACTGCTCTTCCCTTTGTTTCAGTTCTCTTGGGACCTAGTGGCACCAGGGAGCTCCAGCATTGAGGAGAGGCATCAGTTCTGACAGATGCAAGGACACACTGCTTGGGGAGAAGCAATTTGTATGCAGTTGTATTTACTGAATACAACTCTCAGGTTTGAGGTGGTGACTGCTTTTTTGCTGGATTGCTTTCATGAGAAAGCTGTGGATTGACAGAGAGCAACACAGTCATGCCCTCTTGGAGATCAGTGAGGACAGTGAGCTTAAGCCCCTGAAGCTGTGAGCTTCTGGAGAAAAAGCTGAGCTCTGAACCTCATGCTTTCTTGGCAGACAGTTGTTTGCCTGTATTCTGTCCCCATCCCATCAAATTCCAAAGGAACCAAACCAAAATCCTGAAGTGATTTTGCAAGGCGAGTTCAGCTTGAGGTATATGATATATAATCTTGGTAGCTCAAGATTACCCTTGATTTTTACCACATGTTTCCTGAAGAGAAAATGCAATTCCCAAGACCTTCATTGTACAAAGCAGAAAGATGCTTACTCCAGCTTTAGGGTATAAATTGATTAGGAATCTCTTAAAATCAAGTGCTTGACCTGAAACAGCCAAACCCTCTTTATACTCTCCTCTCAAAAGCATTCTCCCATCTAATGCCTTCCACTGTAGCATTGCTGTTCACAGCCCTCAGTATTCTGGGGCACAGACTCTTTCCTTTCTTAATGCAAAGCCTTACTTTCACTTCACTTAGTAGGCTGCATGCTAATGAGAACTGTTTGCAGCCTTCACTGTCAGTGAGAAGTTCCAGGGTAGCTGTCCCTAATTTCTGGCTGGTTGGATGCACTGCACATGGCACCCTTTAATTGAGGGAAAAACCCAAATGATGCCTTCCCAATGTGCGGTTAAACGGAGCTAAATTAACACAATGGATGTTTCATTTCTCACATGAAGTTGGGTTCCTCAGGGATCTTTTCTGCTGGTCTTTAATAAAGATTCCATGTAGTCATCAACTTTGCTGTACTTCAGTATGGGGAGGTTGAAAAGCTGAAGCAGCACACACAGGGGTACAGAGCACCCAGAGCTATACACGGCAGCAGTTTGATGTGTAACAGTGCCATATGGCCCAACGTAGTCTTTTAATTAAGACATGTGGCTGCTGTTACTTAGATTACAGCATCACTGTGGTGTGACAGGAGAGATCTGAGTGCCCCTGAATTAGTCACAGTATCTCCAAGGATTTAACCTCTGAGGAGATCAAAATGTCCAGTGCCCTCTGAAAGGTCACACAAATGGCAAGAAAGAACCAGGAACAGAAACTATTTTCAGGAACAGGTCTGATGTAGCCAAGGGAGTTTACTCTGGTTTGTACATGATGCTCCGAGCATTTATACACAGCCAAGCACACGTACTTTGACAAAACTCAGTCAGGAAATAGTTAATATTTTCAAAGAAAATTATTGAAATAAGTTAGTGTTCTTCCAGAACTTTACCTGTACATACATTTCCTCCTGAGAAATGCTGAAGCTTCAGGCTATGTGGCTGTGAAACATAACTTAGTATGCACTAGGGAGAGAAATCCTGCATTAAGTTCAGCTCCTGTCTCAACTGTGTCTGATTATGTTCCCCAGTTTAAGGCTTGTTACTTGATTTGAAAGCCTGTTACGTCTCAGGAAACTTATACATGTAACTTGTAGCTGCTTTCATAGTTTAAAAGCTGTCATTTCACCTTCTGCACAAAGAAATGCTTTTCCTGTCTATGTCAAAGCGATCCACACAGCTCTCCCACGGAGTTTTGAAAGCGTCTTCTGGTACAGCAACACAGCTTTTATTCTGTGAGAGCAATTTGCTCTGCCATTATATTGTCTGCAGGTATGCAGCTGTATTGTTTTACCGTGTTGATCTTGGAAGGATCTGGAAAGCCCATAAACTGAAAAGCAATTGGTTTCCAGCTGAGGCTTTACTTCTTCCTAGCCCACTGTGCTCTCCAGGTGAATCTCTGTGGGATTTTGTTAGAGAGGAAAAGGAAAATGCAGTTGTGTCCAAACTGGGGCAAATTCAACATTACTCCAAATCAAAGGTTACATCCTTCTCTGTTTCTTACTTGCTCCTTCTTCCTGGCTGACATTGTTTATAAGCCCACCTCATCCTGTGTCCACATCAGCTGCCCACAGCTCCCACCAGCAGTTCCACATTTCTCTCGACTTACTGTGCTCTCAGAGATACTTCAAAGGCAAACATGGGCTACTCTTGAAACGCACACGTGCTGGACAGAAAAAACACCGCCTGCAGAGGGCACAGAATCACATAAGCGCTACTGACTCACAGCTCTGACACCCGAAGCACCTTCTCTTAGAGGTACCGCCAGTGGCAATATCCCCTCAGTCCATACTCGAGGCTTCCCTGTAGCATTCATAAATGGGAAGGAGCAGAGGAGACCAAGGCCACAGGCTGCAAGAGAAAGGTGAGGGGAAAACTTGCCCATGAGAGGGTGCAGAGCTGCCCCACAAACAGGGCTGGCACATCTGCGAGCTGCTCAGAGCTTGCACATACCGAATGAAATGTGTGGAGTTCACAGGGAGTTTCTATGGAGTTCCATGCAGTTAGAGAGGCATTCCTCCTTAAATCTAAGGGAGTTAATTAGAATAATATATGTGCCACCTCAGCATGATGTCTGATGATCATGCTGTGGAGAAAGGAAAGAAAAGCTTGCTGGAGAGAAACTGCCATTATCTACCCAAAGCAAATACAAATGTGGAACTTGGTGTATATTTTTCAGAGATGTTACAATCTTCAGTGACAAAGAGTGTGGATCTGATCCACAGTACAGTGCACACAGTCAGCTGTTCAGCATGTTTCCCCGTTGCTAAGTACGAAGCCAGAAAATAAGTAGGCAGGTCAGTTCCCGCCTCATTAACACAGTGGGAGGGGGAAGGTCTGAAAAATAAGATTATAAAAACAGCCATGAAAGCTTGTTGGAAGCTAAACAATACCCGAGACACAGCTATGATCCCCTTTCTTTACCTTATTTCTTTTCCTCTCTTTCAGTGGCTTTATTTTCAGTTGTTCCTAACTGCTGGTGATTTCTGCTTCTCCTAACCTTTAAGAATCCCAAAGCATAGAAACAATTTTCTCATTTACCTGAGCTACAGGACCTTTTTATTTCATCCTCTTCCAGAAATGCAGGAATTATCTCAGAGTGACTACCTTTTGTATCACTGTCAAAACTTACCTGTGTGAAAGTGGATGTGCTGAGTGTTCAGCTGGGGCAGGAGGATGCAGTTGGAGCACTGCCAGCACTCAACAAAACCTATTTTGCTTTTATCATATTGCAAAGAGATTTTCACCCTTGCAGTCACCATGTTTCTTGGGAGTGACATCTTAGGAGATATTCTTCAAGGATTTTCATAAAACCACCGTCCTTCAGCCCCAAAGAAATGTGACTACATGTGGTTGAGATGGGTATTTTTGCTGTTTTCTTTGCCTTTCTCTAATGCATTAATTTTTTTAAAACCTTCAATAACAAAAGCTTTAAACAGAAGGCTAAATGTGTGGAAGGAAAGGTAATCAAAATGTTTGAAAAGAGAGAAAAAAGAAAATGGCACTGAAAAATGAAAAAGTCTCTGTTTCATTCAGAATTTGAACAGAATTATTCTCTCCTAGAGATTCACCTATAGCTGCTTTTTATTGTTGTGTTGGGGACAGAATTTATTATGTGTTGCTTAGAATTTTTTAGTTTTCTAAGTCAAAAGCAAAAGAAAAGGATTCTGGTCCCCCCTTATATTCACACCATGACTTCTAAATGAAAAGTACTGTGTTGGAAGTCAAAGACTTTTCAGGAGGACACCCCCTTCACACTGAAAACCTTACATGACCCACTATGCCATGGTCAACAATTATACCATGACAAATGAGACAGCAGGTATATGGTTGCTTACCTGGGCATGCATCTAAAAACACACCTTGCAAAGGTCTTGCAAAAAATCCGCTTGCAAACTCCAGGTTCAACCATGGAAGGCAGGCCTGGGTTAGAAGACAGAAGCAGCCTGCTCTCTCTCAACTTGTCCCCTAAAATCTATGGAAATCCTCCTGAAGGGATGCTGACTGGTCTGACAGACCTGCTTGATACAGCTTGAGCAAGTGTCCTTCCACCTGTTTCCAAATGAACCTTCTGAAATGACATGTAGCAATTTCTCAATAGTATTTCAACTTGAAGTAAAGTTTTGCTTGGACCAAACCCAAGTCATGTTTTTCGAGGGCACCACCTATAAAGTCACCTTTCTGCCACATGGTGTTGGCAAGGGGCTGAGGGCCACTAAGGGACTGCAAGGGCAAAAGAGGTCCGTATATATCTAGATTTCAGAGCATGGAAAAAGACAGACATGACTAGGTTCCACTCCACTGATCTTAAAAGGAAGGACAGGCTTTTAATTTATTAACAAAACTTTGTTGATAGCTGAAAGAATTTAGTGTTTGGGCTTGGAAAGTTCCACACAAAGGCCTAGAGGGTGTCTTACAAACCACCCTGAAGATAAGAGAGAAGCTGTGTCTTCCTTGTACGTGCCTGGAAGGCTTAGCTGCACCCATCACAGAGCCGGTTGTGCTGATATTGCTTTTTGTGTGCACAGGGTGGGGACCCTGACACCAACCCAAAGATAAACTGCTCTACCCAGCCCCAGGGTCCTCACCCTCCTGTGTCCAGCCTGGCTGCTCCCTCTCTCCGGGGCAATGCTGGCAGCTGGATTAGCTGCCCTCCTTGCCCACATGTCTGTGTGGGACCTTCACCTCCCCCCTGGCACGATGGCAGCCCACCACAAGGCTTACAGCATGCGGCGAGGTAAAAATAGCATTCCAGGAGGTGAGCACAGCAAAGCCTCAGCCTTCCTGTGCTGTAGCCTCTTTTTATTATTCACTTTCCTCTCCTGTATAGTTATAATGACAGCCTGTCACATGCCTTTTTTTTTTTCTGGTTTTTGTTGGGAGAGGTTTAAAGAAAGGTTTTTCACTGTAGTTTCAGGTGAGAAAAAATGCCATTTTTTCTCAGTACTTTAATCACAATAAGCAGAATGATTCTGTAACAGTTTCAAATCCCACTGTGATTAAAACTGATACAATGGTACAGATGATGCCTTAATTTTTTTTTTAAAACATGAGACCATTCTTTACCAAGGAGGATGGAAACCAAAAATTTCCTAAGAAAGGATGCTGCCCTCCTGTTAATAGCCTTCATTTGCACCTGGGAGAGTAAAACTCATTTCAGACAAGCGCTGCCCTTCAACAAGTGACCCCCTGAGGGGCTGGTACAGCACTGAGTGTAACAAGGTGCTGCTCTCCAGTTAGGAACCTGAGATGCTTGTCGAAAGTAACTGTTAATAAACCCACTAATACCAATTTTGGCAATTTTCAGTCACCACCCGGTTTCACACATGGTGTCCTAAATGGTATGGCAAATCACGTAATCTTGTAAAACCTTTATCTTCAGTAATCAGTCCCCAGTTTTTGTCAATGGGACCTGTCCAAGGGGTCTGAAAGGCTCTCTCCTCTCACCAGGGGTCTGAAAGGCTTTCTCTTCTCACCAAGGGAAAGAATTACAGCTGTTTGTGTAAATCAGTGGTGTTTGGCTGAACAAAACCCCCACATGTAACTCACCTGTTTGTTGAATATTGGACATTGTTAAGGTCTGTAAATTAACAGGGGTAAATTGGCTTTACCTAAATTAATTCTCAGCTACACTAATAGGTTAAATAATTTAACAAGGTCCTAAGACTGTATGACAGCTTTAATTTAGCACGTAACTTTCCCTGTGAGCTGAAGTAGTTTCGAGGTCAGTTGCATTAAACAAATGCTAGCCGAAAGACAGAGTTAAGCTGTGCAAATAGTTCCCTGAACTGGGAAGCACGTAACCAGCAGATAACTCAGTTATACTTAAACTTTTTATAGATGTTATTTCTTTCATCTTCTGGGCTTTGGAAATTAAACGCCTCACTGTAGCAATCACAATGACATATGTGCAGCCCCCATTAGGAGAAAATATTTTCTGAGCTGGGATCTGAGATTGAACTTGCATAAATCAAGGCTTAGACATTTTTTATCGCCTGCTAATACACGTGCAGGAACACTGTTTTTTAGATTTTTTTCCTCCCTTTCTTCTGAATATATTATTTGTAAGGGAAAGTTGAATTAAGCTTCTTGTCTTTGGTTTTTCTGTTTTCCCTTTAGCTCTATATTGTCATACCTTGCCAGCTAATCTCACTTTCCTAGTGAATAGCATACCCTACCATTTAGGTAAAAATGGTTTTCAGAAAAAATATGTCCTATGAGATGTTATGACATTTTGTGAAACAACATAATGCAATGTGACTGATGCAGATGGATATGCCCCATAAAGCTGAGAGATTTAGATATGTAGTTTCACCCCAAAAAATCACTTCATAAGGCAGTTTTGTTTAAAATATCATTTTGAAATTCTATTTAAATGCCTTCAAATAGATAGAAAATTTATTTAAACTTTTATATAAAAGGGTTTTTACCTGAATGCTTAGAGATGTTCTACATTCAAAGCTTTTTACACCTTAGAATGAAGGGGAAAAAATATATAAGAAAGAACCTAGCTAATGTTTCCTTCTTTACTCCCACCCCTGAAGGAAGAGAAGTGCTTTAGTGGGATCAATAGTCATAAATTATTACAAATGATTTGAGGTTTTATTTCATCTACTTTTATTATAATGTCCATGCCATCTGCTGTACATATTGAGCTTATTACACTAATTCATTTTGCAAGCACCAGCCTCTGAGTGAGATGTGTCAGAGGGCAATTGATTAAGGGATATTTGTTCTGTCACAGCTTTTTCTTTAATTTCTCTCCATAAGGATTTCAGGTTGGGCAAGTGAGCTGACATGATAATGGGACCCCAGGTCTGGAGATGAATGACACATGTGACTTTGTCCATTCATAAATATCAGAACATCTTTTAACCTGGTGGTGCTGGGAGGGGCAGTGGGTGTCAGCTATGGGTTAGTGCAAGGCTAAACACATGAGGTGGTTTCTCTTCTTAAAAGCTGAAAGAGAATGGATGTTTGACATAAAAATGATGGCTCAATCTAGAAATCTACCTCCCATGCACCCTTATTATCTCTAGTTAAATGGATTTTGTGTGATAGCATAGGACAAAAAGTGGAACCAAGAAAATCTTGAAAGGTCCTGTATTACAGCATGAGCTATCAGTTCAGTAGTGAGTGAGCATTTGCACTGTGTGGAGTATGTGTATCTCTACCACTAATTAGGAATAGTTTGGTTCTAAACCTTGTAGCGCTAAAGCGGATGTCCTCAAATTCCTGCTTTCCAAGTCTGCAATATACCAACATTAAGATATAAGGGTTACAAGTGCTTGAAAAAAATCCATCACATTGTCTCCGTCAGTTCATCTCCACAGTGTTAAAAAGAAGTGAACAGACATGTCATTAATGTTAGACTTGCTCTTTTACCGTAGAGCAATTAGTCCAAGTATGAGAGTAGTCTGAATATTTAAAAACTAATGCAAAATTTACAATTGTAACTTGAGCTTCATCAATATTTTGATCTATTTATAATGAACTTGTCCATCATGTCTGAGATCCTGACACTATACATACAGCTCAGTAACATTTACACACTTGAGCAGTTCTACTGAATTCAATGGAAAACCATGACAAATCTTATTTAGTGGATACTGGTGCTGCATCCTTTAAATGCAGACAGCTGTGCATGAATGTCAGTCTAAGATCCTCTCTAAAGCTCAGGACAGCATTTTAGCACAAGCTTCCTCATCCTCACCAAACTGGACAACACAATGCAGCTGAGATCAATTGCTTTGAGCTGTGGCCCTGCATTTTCTGCATGTGTTTTTGAAGGTTTGGATCTCTGCCACATGCTATTAGGATTGCTCATGTACAACTTATATCTAGCTTGTGGCCCCTTTGAGTTCCAGCTACTGCAGGCTTCAAATGCAAGCCCCGTCACTGTCAAATTGCACTCTCTCTGTGTTCTCTCACAGTGTTTCCATTGTGCCAGAAAAGTGCCCAGACTGCCATATTTCACTGTGAGAAAGACTGAACATTTCCATTTATTTAGGTAAAAAAGTCCTTGGGCAGTCTTGGTTTTATGTAAAGTTTTATTTTAGCCAATGACCACTTCGAACACCAATTCTGCTGATTCTCAGGCACATTACACTGAAGTAGAACAGGCACACCGTGGAAAGTCTATGTTAAACTTACTGTCTTATGGTACCTCCCAGGTACTTACAGAACCGCCTGGCTGAGACCTTTGATGTTATAATTCCAAATACCTTGAAGCTGCAATGAGTACATTCTGCTTTCGTTCCTGAAGAAAATGTAACATGACACCACCCAGCCTGGTTGTGCGTCTAGTTTCCTCAGTTCACAGGCTCCTGTTTTCCCTGTTATTAGGCACTTTACAGCTCCAGTGCTAATTGCACAAATCGATTCATTCACAGCAGCACAACAGAAAACAGGGCGACAATGGAGACAAAAAGACTGCAGTAAGGCATGGCAACTGGTGTACTCATGGATGCTGAATAGAAGTGCCAGCTGTGTCTTGTAAAAAGAGGCGACTGAAAAAGAAAATCCCAACAAGGACTTTGTGAGTTCAGCTACATTTTGGTGTCTGCAGGGAAGAAAACAGCTGAAAGGATTACTGACAGCTTCCCACCTACTAGGTCAAGCCCCTGCCCTGCGTAGAGATATGGGGTGCTGTTATTTCTACTGCAGTTTGTACAATGCGGGATTTACTGTTGCATTAAGAACAACAAACTTTCTTCCCTGTCTTCGACAGAGCCTCAGTTTGTCTTTCTGTACCCACATGTCTCCAGTGAGATTTCTCTGCCGCTTACTAAACTTGCAGCACTGAATCGGCAGCACTAAAAGCACAATTGAGTCAGGAGTCTTGACTGCTGGGTAACTCTTCTGATGGAGAGTAAGCAAACTCCCTTATAAAATGCAGTCTCAGGAGAGTTCTCCAAGTGGCACAAGGTGTGAAGCATACCCTTTTCTTGCAACACAGGGAGAAAAAGTAATACTCTTTTGCTCTAATCTCCCCTGCAGCAATCTAATATATTCTTGCTGTATAGGCAAAGCCACTGTCTACCAGCTGGATCTATGTTGAAGGTTTGCAGGACCTGTGCAGAGATGATGAATGCAGGGCACATGGGAGACAAACCATTTCCATTCTGGCAGTCTCCACAAAAGAGGTCCCGCAAAGAGTTTAAAGCCATCTTCCTCTGGTTGGAACTAGAGATGTGTGTAACTTTGTGACCACCATGTCCCCTGCCACTCATGCAGCTACCCGCTGCAGGGCCCTTGTCTCTTGTGTAACCTCCTGGACAGGCCTATGGTGCTCACCTTGACTGACACAGATAAATCTTTCTCAGTATCTAAAACTCTGATCTAAAGCTTCATCCCATGGGTCAACTCCTGGAGCTAAAGAGCATTGCATAGGACAGAGGCAAATATTCGAAAGTCTCAGCCCAGGGGTAATCTAATAAAGACAAATAAAGCATAGAAAAAATGATTACCAGGAGCATTTCAGCAGATTAGCACCTCACATATTGGAAGAATTACGGAGTTTAAATATTGCAGCATGAACATCTTGCTTGTCTATGAGCATGGGCGATACTGCAAACCACGTAGGAGTTAGATTTTAGATGGCTGGGATGCACAGTTAGCTTAAAGAGCCACGGTCATTATTTTTAGACATGGCTGATTAATTTGCTTTACCAAGACTGAAATGTAACATAATGTATATAATGCAATTAGAAAGCTGTGTCTCTATTAATGCTGTAGGCAAAATGCAGAGATAAGCTTCTGAGAAGCAGTAGGAGACTGATAATTATTTACACCTTTATCCTGTGTTGGGAATTTGTGGCCTACAACCTGGAAGTTTGAGCATTTGAGAGGCTTGTGCACCAATCATTGCATTATTGATTTTCCCTCAAATTCCATACCTGAATGTGTCTTGCTTGGTTTATATGACAGCCTAGAGTGGAACAGGACATGACTATGTCCTCTTGCTGAGGAGCTCAAAAAACAGGAAAATAACACGGCGATTGGGTACCGCAGCTGGAAAGCAAGTGAAAATTACATATTCTTCCATATGAGTTTATCTTCTCCCAGAGGAATGGCATGCAAGGCATCCCAGAACTGTGATGCAAAGGAAGCTGTTTCTGCTCTGGGTTTATCCAAAATGTGATAATTATATAGTACATAGCTCAGAGAAGTAATTCTTTCCCATTCAGCACTCCTCAACCAAGACCACAAGGTTAACTTCTCATCTTGGCTATGGGCTCCAGCAACAGACACAACAAATATTTACTTTTCTGCAGACTAGTAGCTAGATGTCAGTTCCACATTAGGATTAAAATTTTGGCCCATTTCTAGTCCTGTACATTGCATAGAAAAAGTCATGTTAAAAAATACAACAAAAAAATCCAACCCAACCCACCCAAAAAGCCACCCCAATGAAAAACCCCTCCAAACAGACTTTGTTAATATTTCTGTTTAATAAATTGCATTAGTCTTGTTTATGTCCTTCAACAGTTTAATTTTCCTTGCTTGTTTCTCATCCATCAAGGGGCAAGCAAGAAGAAACCATATTGGGAGGTGGGGTGTCAAAAGCATGTCAGCTTGCCAATGGTTATGTTAAACAGAAACTAAGAGTATAAGTATTAAAAAAGGTCAGATTTGGAAAACACCCTACAGACAAGTGAAGTAAATCAGCTGAAGAGACTTAACTATTGTCTAATTGCAGGAGCTATTTATAGAATTGAATATAAGGTTTTCTTTCCCATGCTTAGCAAACTACAACTAATGGGTCTCTAAAACTTAACCTCCATTTTATTTTTTGGAACAGTGCTGGAGAACTGATTAGTGTGTGCTTACACAAAAATGCATAAAATAATCTCATTATAGTAATGCATGTGCTGTGACTGAGGGGTGATTTCTGCCCAGACTGTGTCCTGTGTTTCACTGTAAGTGATCATTTAATAAACAAACAGGAAATAGTGCAAACAAGCAGCAGTGGAGCAGGCATTCATTCCTCTACCAAGAGCTTATAAATGGGTATGTGAACACCCTTATTCCAGAGGGATTTTCTAAAGGAGAAATAGAGCCCCTCAGTCTCTATGATCCATTCCATCCTCGACTCCTTTCTGTATTAAAACCCAGAAATATCTGGTATCATGATAAAGTTTTCAATAATTGACACAGATGTGTTTGCGTCCTGCACCATTTCAGTTAATGGAGAGCTCCAGGGAGCCAAGATTTTGCTTGTTGTGTATTCATTTATTATTCATTTAAAGAATGTGGCCATTTGCCAGTAGGAACTGAAATGAAATCACCACCTTCACGCAGGCAATCCAACAACCCTCCAGTCGCAGTGACATTCAGTTACTAATGGGTTAGTTCAGTTTTAATCCGCTGCCTAGAGATGAATAACATTAATTATTGTAATTGGTAGTGACAGTAATGGGTGCAACATTTCCAGGGCTAATTTACTCTCCTTTTGTATCATGCTAATGTGGCTATTCTGCTTCAGTACCGAGATAACTAAAACCAGTTCAGATGTCTGCCTACAGTACAACGTGGAGTACTGCCTGCACGTCCTGAGACTTGCAATGTATGGGAGGCATTGAGCTGCTGTGCTTAGGCAATCGATGGGACAAAATGGTACTGCAGCATCATGAAATATTCCATGTGAACCCATCTCACATTGGCAGGAAGTGTTCAGTTTGGCAGCTGAGCTGGGAAAAAAATATTGGTTTGATTAAATAATAATAAAGAACCCATGTACACCAGGTGAAAATAGGAACCAGATTAAAGTAGGTCATTATATTATTATTTTGCACTTTACAGATTCAGAACAATGGTTTGACCCAAGGTTTCTTACTCTCAAGTAAGTCTCTCTCTCAACTGCTAGGTTATTAGTGCACACTGAAGCTGGCCTCCCTCAGGCTGGTTTGCTCAAACTGCTCCACTTTGAATAGCATACTTAAATATTTGGTGAGAGAACAGAAGTGATTCTGCAGCTGCTGGTCAGAATGCTAAAATATCAGGTACCTAGTTGTTTATCCAAAATAGAATAACACCAACAGGAGGGACTGGGAACAGCTCTCCATCTCCAGCCTTTCAAACAGGGTGCAAATCTAAGCCTTGGAACACATTACTGGAAAGAGGTGCTGGGGCATTCAGATGCCCTCAGGCAGAGAGGGACTTAATCTGTGCCTACATCCTACAAAGCAAATGGCCTCAACAGAGACTTACTGATTAAAACTGGGACTTGATGACTTTAAGAAAGTGCTGAAATCTGAACTGGTTTTCTGGTATCTTTTGCTGATAGTTGAAAATTTGAAATACAGTTGAGAACAAATTTATGTCTCCTTGAAAGAGCTCAGAAAACAATTAACACATAAAATGAAATCTAACTAAATGTACGGACACACATATATGTACACATATATGTTTGCAATTACAAACTTGTAGGTATGAGAAGCAAAGACTATCAAAGAAGAAAAACAGAGGTGAAAAAAATCCCAACTATTTTGCTCAAGTGGTATATGCCATCTCAAAAATTAGAAGATGCTTCCATACACAAAAATTGAATTTAAGTCTGTTCTCATGAGGTACATTAAATTAGATTATGTTTTTATATACTGACTGGAAAGAAAAAATGCAAGGCCATGAAACAAACAATCAAAAATAATCCAAAAATATTTTTATAGTTAATCTGACTGCTTCCAAATACGCTTTTATGGAAACAAATAAGCATCAGAATTACATCAAATTCTTCATTATTTTTTCAGACTTCTGACTTTTTCTACTGTTTTTTTTACTTCAATTTGAAGAAAATTGATACCATTTTAAAAGACATCCTGTTTGAAAATATATATATATATATTCATTGACAGTGTAAGTTGAATTTCTGACTTACAAAGAATATATAAAAGACAGCACAGTTCCCACCCAAACCAAGCATGCCCCACACCCGGATACTGCTGATGTTCCCAATGAAAGACAATGAAGCAGTGCGGGGACAGGACTCAGAGCAGACAGAGTGCTTAAGCTGAGGGGCAGATCCCTCCACCTGGTGATGGCTGGGAAGGGGCAGGCAGAGGATGGAAAGTGACCACGTGGGTTACCAGGTCCAGCTCACAGCTGGCACATGTCTCTGTGCCATCATGTCAGTACACTGTCTCAAAAGGAGTTAAGCTCCAACTTGTCCCCTCTGGCTGCTCCAGAATCTCCCTCTTCCAATGCTCAGAAACTTTGCTCTCTTACACAGCCAAAAATTATTCATTGCCTGTTTAGACCCATTTGTTCCTCTGCCAATATTGTCCTTTGGCTTAAATTGCTCTCGTCCCTCCCTGGTGTTTACCCTTGTAATGTATTTATAGACAGCAATCAGAGACCATCTCAACTTTCATTTTGCTGGGCTAAACCTTCCAAGCTTTTTCCAGTTTGCTCTCACAAGACAGGCACTCTATTCCCCCTGTTCTCCTCACAGCCCTCCTCCCCATCTGTTCGTGTATCAGTGGTTGTCTTATGGTAGGAAGAGACACCCTCTTGATGGCTGAGGTCCCCTCTCCCGTAGGTGCCACGCTTACAAGAAGTAGGGATGAAGGTCCTCATCCCGGGGAGTGGTGGGGGTCCTTGCTGGCTGGGAGAAGGGTGCAGTCCAGGGAGCTGTGCCCAGCAGGTTCAGGTGCTGTTACCTGCCCCAGCCCTGCTGCCTCCCGACCCACTCCTGTGTGTCTGTGGGTCAGCCCGCAGCTGCACTTCACGGGACGCTCATTATGGGATGCACCTGGGATATCCATCATGGGATAAAATGACCCACACTGCTTCAGGCCCGGAGCAATGAGATGTATACTCCGTGGGAAAAATGAAATTAAATGGATGCATTAATAGGGCTACTGTTCACATTTTCTGACAACATATTTCCTCTGTACTATTTATAAATCTTACATGAACAATTATTTTTCAGATTCTCATCTGGCATACATTGACGAAGCTTCATTAGCTACAATGAAGCCTATCACTGCATCAGCCAATCAGTGGACTACTTATTAATTAAGTTGTAGAACATGCGTTTGAAGGCCACATTTTCCCCTCTACATAATCCATCCAATCATATTTCTTCCTTCACTTTCCCATGGAAAAAATATATTCTTCAGATTGTTGCCAAAACCTTCATGATTCACTATATTGAAATAAATCTAACTTTCTGGAATTTATAGGCAGGGATGCTAAGCTGAGTATGATTAATCTAAGATTTGAAGGGCTGCAGCTCAGCTATAACTTTCAGTAAGGAGCTGTAATTACAGGTTAAGTATGGTAAACCCAGACTGCTCAACATTGCTGTATTGATTCCTTTAAACTATTAAATATGGAAGTTCAAATTCATGCACAAAGGCAACATTTTTGAAATCCCAGCAATTTAGGAGGATTATGTTTCTGAATGTGGCGTGGATGGGAGCACACTTGTCTAACTAATGGCTTCTTTCTGCTGGAGAAATTCAAGCTCAGGATGCACAACCAGGACTTTAATTTTATTTTAAGAAGGATAATGTTTTCTTTGAACTTCCTCCACTCTTTTTTAGCCACATTCTGACAAAGGCAGAGAAATAGGAGGGGAAGATAGGGTAAAAATACCTCTCACCACAGCCATGAATCTGGTGATGTTCCCAGTTGCCGTTCTGCTCAACATTATGATTGCACTGTCAAAAAATCAAGGACTCGAGGACTCAAAAAATCACTTCAATAATTCTCCTTTCTGTGCTTCTCCAGGAGCAGGCAACCTCTCCCTCCTACCATGGAAGCTAAGTGACAGATAGTAGAGGGACTATGATGTGCTGCTGATTGGGGTACCAATCACACAGGAGTATGTAACATAAAAACATCTTAGTGGTGAGACCTGGAAGTGTTGCTCCTCAAGCTAAATTAGAGCACCCTCAGGATGCTTCCATCTGCTTTGGCTACTCCCTCCTGTCCATGCTGGCAGGACCATGGCTTCCATCAGCTGTACATGACCTCCCATCCTGGGCAAAGTGGGGTTGTTTTCTGTGCCCATCTGAGCAAAAATGTGACAAAAAATGCCCCGGGGAACTGGGTCAAAGGAGCTGGTTTTAGCTTTTTTTTCTCCTTTAATTCAGTGACAGTTTTGATATTTGTTTAAAAAGATTCTCTAAGATCAGATTTGTTGTGCCTTTGTGCTTGTAATTGTATTAAAAGTGCCATGCAGGCTTTTCTATAAGCTAGAATACTGGTATTATGTGTCATCTGTGCAAAACACTTATGAGATCTGGTTCATAATTACAGCTTTCTAGCATCACAGGAGAACATTTCTCAGACCTACTAATTGTGCTGCCCTTTATGGTCCATCTTATTGATTAAACATCTGTTAGTGTTTTGGCGAAATGAGAATTCACTTGCAATGCAATGTGTCTGGTATATTAAATTCTGTTTAAGTCAGCCCTAACTACAAGTTTGAGATACATGTATTGTATCTCCTTAATTGTATCTTAGTATTTTTTGCCTCTGTTTGTTGTTTGTACTGTTTGCTGGAGAGCAGGAGACTGTTCTAATGTTTTCTTTACAGCAAAGTCAAATTACATTCCCTTAATTCTTTTGCCACACTTGAATCATTTTGGGTGGACAAATGCTTGGGAACATTGTAAAATAATAAGTTAATACAGATTGCTACAATTTTTTCCTATGCCACAATACAATTATACAGTAAATTTTATCTTTTGTGGCAATGCCAGAGAAACTGATGTATGAAGTGAATAAGGGAAAGAAAAAAACCGACAAACACACACAAAAAAATAAACCAAACAAAAAACTGAAAAAACCCCACAAAAAAAGGACTTTTTAATTAGACATTCTTAATTGTGAAGAGTTTCCTTTTCAAGGAGAAAAATAAAAGGATTTTTGAACAAGATCCCTCTGCTCCTAGTCTTCATAATTCAAATTAAAATAGAAAAAAAAAAAATTATGTTATTATGCTGGTAACCTCTGGGAAATTAAAAGAGCAGCTCTTGCAAAGGGATTGCAAAGAAGCAATGCAGAGTTCTTATCTCTTTCTGTTCCATGTGCTTACTAAAATACTGGACTTCTTCACAAAAGAAATCCAAAACCTGACACAAATTGAGAGGAGGAGAGAGTCTGTTTCACTGCTGTCCGATGTAATTTCAAATTGACTTATCGTTTCTTTATCTCATTTGCTGGCTGATAAAGTCTTGACAGCATTAAAAAATAATCCGAATCCTATTGCATGAGCTGTTTTCTTTCTGCATGTTTTACATATATTGATTGGAGAAATGAAAAAATGCTAATACCAATATGTTGTCACATCAAGAAAATGTGGACCACTTCTTTTCCCAAATCACATTATGTCTGGATGATTTTGCAAAGATCTGTGAGTTGAGCTTGTATTCAGTTTCAAGATGAAATGAACTGACCCAACAAAGAAGGAAAATTAAATTACTTCTACTCATATTTTATCCCTTTGACATTTACTTTTAGTACCACTCCTTCCATCATCTCCTTCAGTCTGACAGTTGCAGTATCAACACTGAAATACTGTCTAGCAAGAAAAATACCCCCTTCATTTGTCTTTGATCCAGAGCTGGGTGAAGTCAAAGAGAGTGTTTCCGCTGAATTAAGGAGGTTGGCCAGGTCCTTTGCCGTTTTTGTATGAGAATGGAAACCCTACTGTTTTAGAGTCTGGCTTGGAAGGTAAGAAGAGCCTCTTCAGCTTCAGACAGAAACCCCACTTGGATCAAAGAACAAAAATGATCCGGGTCTTGAAGCTTTATCTAAACCCAGGCTCAAGAAAACTGCTGGGAAGATGTGCACTACTGTTATTGACTGCCAAAAAGCAGAATGAACAAGCCAAGGGAAGACAATAACAACAAGAACAAAAAGTCACTCTTGGATTCCCATAACTTACACAATTAAAAAATAAATGATAGAAAAATTAAGCTACCAGAGTCTGAGACTGTCTGAAAACCAAAGTCTTCTTAAACATGATATTGTTAACAGTATTTTCCATTCCCAAAAAGTAGAGAAAAGTAATTCTTCTAATAACACCTATGCCTTGATACCTGTGCAAGGATCTGAACAAACTTGTTCCTGCCGTAACTCTGACACACAAAAAAAGCATAGGAGCAGCAAACCTGCTCTAGAAGTTGTTGTTTTGACTCAATGGAGAGTAGACAGCACATTAATATAAACAGTGGAAGCTTCATCTTTCTTCTGCTGCAAAGCTTTAATCTCACGGTCACTCCATCAATGATTAAACATCAGTGATTTTAAAACTGCAGGGTCAGAGATATGTAGAGCCATTTCTACATCTAAAAATTAAATCAGACACCTAAATATCTTAAAAATAATGTTCAGCAAATGCCTCAAGCCCACTCTGTGAAGATCAGCTCCTCACAACAAGAAAGAAATTCTGTCTCAACTGAACAGATGACCATACTTCCATCAATGAGGATTTCATCCTAGGCCATTGATTACCACCTTCAGTGCTTGAGAGTGCCACCTTGGTGTTTCTCAGAGGTTTCTCTTGCCATTCAGGTTTGTGAAGACTCCCACTTCTGCCTTGTTTTACTTTCAAACTATACAGCCCCCTGAGGCAAAAAAAAAAAAAAAAAAAAAAAAAAGAAAAAAGCANNAAAAAAAAAAAAAAAAAAAGCTATTTTAATTATCTGTTTCATTGGGAGTCTTATATTTCACCCAGTGAAGACTGAGTGTGGAGGGACTTCTCCAGGGGCAGATACTGGCTCCATGCTCAGGCAACAGTCAGGGGCAGCTCCCTGTAGCTTCTACTACGTTATTGATCCCCTGCTTTATGCAATAATGCATCTAGGCACTGAGCTGGGGAGTTATACTCTGTAGAAATCTAAGGGAATGTTTCCAAATAGTTGGGACCAAAGAATTAAAAAGAACCTAACCAGACGTATATGCATATATATATATATATATATATATACACACACATCCATACACATATCACCACCTGATCAGCAGCAGGCAGAAAAGCATGGAAATATATAAGTGTAAACCCTTTTGAATCAATTGGACTTTTTATAAAAACACTAACTTATTATTCAAATAAACAGGTTTTTTTTCTATTTAATTCTGTTCTTAATTATAGACAGTGTAAGAGTTAGGGAGAACCTCATTTTAATATTGAGTCAATTCTGACTCCAAAAATGTGGAACAGCAAGAAGCTTGAGCATTTAGTATGCTTTGTGAAGTGCTCCTTCATAGAGGTATACTCAGAAGTTATACTTATTTCTAGTAGCCAACTGATTTACTGTTGTTTTGATTTATCCTGCTGAAAAGTTTGTCAAATTTTCCCTTGTGACTCATCTGGTGTACAAAGTGTCCAGGGGATGGCTTATGGCTTAAATGCAACCCTACTGAAAAACTTACAACTGTTGTTATGATTAAGTGAACTGCTTTAGCTTTAAATATGAATGTCCCCAACTTCAGAAGGCATTTAAAATTTGCTTCAGTGTGAGGAACTGAGGGACATCCCTACTCCAGCTTTAGGACAAAAAAAAAATACTTGCAATTTTGCACTAGCTAATGGAAAGCTTCCTGGGTCAAGCCTTTTGGAAAACTACCCTTACTTTCTCCAGAAAATATCCTATCAAGACAGTGTATGAGACACAGGGAAAAAATACAGAAACCAAGGGTTTCATTAAAGGTTTCTGCTGGTCTCAAGGCTAGGAAATTGTATAAGTGGCCATGATAGTGCTGTGCCTCACTCTATTAGCTTCCTGTGGGCTGTAAAAACACAGGTGTGATTTTTTTCTATTGTTAGAAGAAATATCCTCCGCACTGTGAGTTAAGTACATCCTGCATGGCTCTGTTGGCCCCTGAGTACAAGAGAGTGGCAGCATGGGACACTTCTTGGTGGCTTGAGTGGCAGCTTGCATGCCCCTTCCTGTGTCCCAGCTGCCCCAGAGGAAAGGCTGGGCATCTGCTGGGATTTGCTTTCCTTCCCTCACGGTTCTGCAGAGCTCCTCCCCGAGCTGCACCAATATGTGCTGTTGTGAGTCTCAGCTAAACACAGCCTGTGGGTCCTTGGCCAGTTTTGGCTGGCCGAAGCCAGCTGTCTCCTGCAGCTCTGGGAAAGGATCTGCACAAGGAAGAGTTGAAACTCTTTTCACAGTGAAATACCTGACTCGCCAGGAAAACCTTAAAATTTTGCTACAAAAAGTAGCATGCTTGTTTCATGGTTGTAGACATAGATTTAACAGTCTGAAGACTGCAGCTCTAGACTGGAAATGTAACTCAGGCAGCAAAAATGCATTTTGTAATCCTTTTGTTTGAGAATTCTTTGCTTCTGCTTGTTTTGGGTAGCATGTGCTGGATACAAGGTGCACAATACTTAGGTTAAGTCATGCACAAATTTGTAAAAATGGGATATATTATCTGAAAGAGCAGTCACAAAAGAGAATTATCACAGCACAAGTGAGCATTTGCTCTAACAGGCAGCTCCTGAAGAAGCTGTATTCAAGACACTTCCCTCCACTTCTGAAACAGATTTCAGTGTATTGGGTAGTGCTCAGCCCTCACCTTTGTACCAGTACAGGTCTCAGAGTAAAACCCCAACTTGGCTGTCTTAGGCTGAAGCCATGTATTGTTGCCTCAGCAAGCAGTTGAGTCTAATTTCACTTTACATCAAGCAGACCAAAAATTCCATTTGAAAGGTGACACGCCAGTGCATTAAGCAATTGCACCAGTGGTGGGGTTAAAGTGGATAAATTATATAAGACTAGAGCCTGACACTAAAAACCACCATCTGGATCAAGGATATTTCTATCCATTCTGGCTCATTAGACTTAGGACAACAAGGTCAGCTATGTTAAATTTAATCACAGGCCTTCCTAGAGGGTACAGTAAATGTGTTGGCTAATTTTTCATACCATATCCCAGATAATCTATCACCCACAGTTTGAGAGGTAGCTTGCTTGTGTTTAAAGTATCCCCTCTACTTATGCCCAGTTAAGACAAATCTTTACTGTTTTTCAACCAGGATGAGCCAAATTAATCACAAGCATTTACCTCCTTCCTCCCCTATTAAAAACAAAGGGGTTGTAGTTCATGTATGTTAGCACTCAGCTTGGCATCATCTTTTCAATGGAAAAATAAACTGAGCTGTCTATTCTAAATTGAACCAAGCAAAATAAATAAACAAACAAGATTTTTCTTTGCTGTAGGTACAGAGACTGTGTCCAGAATGAGGAAGGATAATTAATTTGAAACTCTTTGAGGAAAACAGTGTCTTTTTGTACTCTGTTTTTAAGGTCCCTGACACAGTGGGGGTCTGTTCTATTACTATAACTTCCATGCACTACAGTGATAAAAATAATAATACTGTGAAAGTTATTTAATGTTAAGTCTTCTTGGATGAACTGCATCTCTCTCCTCCGGAAGGTCCACTGGCCCCAACAGAACAGGGTCACACATGAAGAGGAGAATGGCATGAGCAACTTCTGTGCAACTGATGCAGCTCTTGGGATGTGTTTTATAACAATTAGGTATAAAAGCTAATGTGATAAAATGAAGGTGGTAACTTCTCTCCTTTCTGCTGCCAAACATTGTCCTAGAGAAACCAGTGTGATGCCCCCTTAGAGTACCATAATGATTTGCTACTGCCAGAACATCATAGCAGTCCAGGATTGCACTTGTGGATTTTCTGTTTTCTGAAACCACCATTTTCTCATTTCTGCTTGTTTGAAAGTAGCCCTTCTGAGACAGTGTGCTGGTTCCAATCACCAAAGGCCATATAAAAGCGGCCCTACCATGGGAAGCATCCACTCCACCTGTTCCTGCACATGCTGCCTTGATGACAGGATTGGTGATATAAAGTGAGCCAACTCATCCTGAGAAGTGCTAAGATGATATTACTGATATTACTTATCATTAATTTAACTGTAAATTGCTATCTAGAATCTAGAGGCAAACATCAGTCCTGGCTAGCTTTATCTTACTTATTTAATGGCTGTGTCTGAATCTGCTTCCTTAGAAGCAGGGTCCCCATGGTTCCAACAAACCCCAGAGACAAGGGAAAGTGTCTGTAGAATAAGCATACATAAACCTATGACTTGGATATGCTTGTGAAGCAGGTGCTGTGAAGCAGGTCTAAGCTAGGCCATAGGTAGTGCCTCTAAGTTGCTCATTCCCTTTGGAAGTGTTGGAAAGACTTGGAACTTCTGCAATGGCAGAAAATTCCAGATGACTCCACATGCTGAAACCTCAGAAGGCTACACTTTTAAGGCTAAGTTGTGGTTTAGCACCAAATTTCATGCAGGTGGCTTTTTCTTCAGATGGTTCTCAGTGGTGTAGTTGGGCATCGCCTCATCAGAGATGTACCAGCTATTGAACAGTCAAGCTCAGTTATCAGGAATAGTATCTGAGATACTGTCTATAATTATTACCCTATAATTAACTGTGCATCCTAAATACTCCAGCATAATATCCAGCACTTAGGTAGCTTCTTATGAGTGACAATTTTTCAGTAGCCGTAAGTGAGACTTGGCTCTGCATTGCTCTGCAATTTGCTGAATTATATACACCAGGATAACTGAGTATTACAATGCCCAACATTGTGATTTAGTAGAACTTGACATTCACTTCAGCCCTCTATTTCCCTGCTGGTGCATAAATAAAAACAACTTGCTTTAAGCTTGGGTGATTATGCCTTTGTATTTGTATCACTTTTTTCCTGTGCAAGTTTCTACACCGTAAAGAAAATGGGAGATAACTTGACCACAAGGAATAAGGGGACGTTTAAAAGATACACTCCTTGATTCCCATCATCCATAAATGCAGACACTGGGAGCTGCTTTCTGTTTGCAGTAGAGGAAGGGAGAAGAAATAACATATCAAATTGAAAGAACAGGGGACTGTCTAGGCAGCCAGGGCCAGGAAGCCTTTTGATGCAAATCTCTGCTGTATTACCAAAGCCACAGCAACAATGCTGATTTATACCAACAGATGAATATCAGACGTGAGCTAGAATTTTTTACCCAGACCATCAGTTACAAGGTCTTTATGCTTAAAGTTTCCTGGGGTTCTTAAATGACCAATAGTCAGTGTGTTCGCGGGTTTTATGCCTACTCCAAAGGGCAACACACTGCGGGTTTTGTAGAATATGGATGCTCCTAATCTCATGCTGAGGTGTTGATTCGTTACAGATTTGGCAGAGTATTGATGCATTTCACTGAATAACCAACAAATATTCTTTAAGCACTCTAACATTCCCTGGGACATCTACTCTCCAAATACCTATTTCATTAAAAAAAAATCTCTGATCCATTTATGAGTTCTACAGATGACACACTGATTTTAATAAATGAACAAGAAGCCATTCATAAACAACTCAGTTCTGAACACTAAAAAGTGGAGTAAAACCTTTTCTTTAGACCTATTGAAAGGTTGTTGAATGGGTACCACGATTTTATGCTACATTTTATTATTCAGGATATTTTCCATGTCAAGTAAGATTTGAGCTGATGAACAAGAAGAGTTTGAAGTACACTTAATTTCATATAAAGTGTGATTATGGCTCTGGGGTATCCTGTCTTCCACACAGCACAACTGTAATATCCTGGTTAAGGCTCTTAAAAGTATCTATGATGAAGGGGACAGATAATCTGTCTTTCTCTCCAGAATGTCTGTGTTAATTTGCAACTCAGAGGAACCACTAAATTACTATAGCTTACTTGCAGGTAATTAGCACACATACCCCTTGTTTATTTTGGACTGAGGGCACTGAGTTCATAACTACGCAAGTATTTGTTACTTTACAAATTCTGGTGCTCCAGATTAGTCATCAGCTGGTTGGAAATGGAGAAAAGGCCTTGTAAGTGCTCTGTAAACTGATTCAATTCAGTCCAAAACAAAGCATCCCTGCAACCTGAAGACTTGTTCATGACTCACACAAAATAGATCGATAGTGTCAGTTCACTGCTTGGTAGGAATGTGTCCAGATCCAGTGTCATGATCCTTATGGTTCATCTGGTGAGCAAATCTCACTCCAGCCAGAAGGGGATCTGCATGTCTGTGACACCCCTTTTGTACTCAGTCACTGGCAGCCACAGCACAGATCTCTTATGGACCTTTTCATTTTCTCTCAAAATCAAACATGTACTACAGATATTTTTAATGGAACAGCGCCAAATCTTGTCTAACAAGACTTTTAATACAGCATGGGTGGGAGGCACCAGATAATATAATGGGAAGAATGCACTTTCTCCCCTTTACCTCCCAGATGTGGGATCTGACACAGAGGCTGAGACAAGTAGTTTATGCGCCTTCCATCATTCTGAGGAACCCTCTGAAAATACAGGAATGCTTTCCGTGGAAGCTTGAGAGAAAATAACTAAGAAGACAACTGCGTCCGGAAGAAAAACCCAGTACAATGTTGTGTTCAAAGACTTCAGGACACTGGGACAAGCTTAATTACCTCAGGATTGTCTTGGCCAACCCAATTGTCTGTTCTTTGACACAACACCTGAATTGGCAACATCGGGTAAACTCATTGCCTACCTCAAAAGGGAAGGTTGTGACCCAGCAAACACCAAGGTAGTCCCTTTTCTCACACACAGCAGGATGTTTGAGGCATATCAGCAAAGTGGCAAATCAGTACAGCTCCCGTCTACTCTTAGAATAACTTTCCAGGTCTATCATTCCACAGCTTTTTGTTTAGGACACACTGATCCTCTGGCCTGTAAAGGAAAGAGCCACATCCTTTATATCTTACTAATGAATTCTCACTGAGTTTAATGGGGCAGAGCCTCGCTGGTGTTAAATCAACACAGCAAGATTATTCTTTACTAAAGAAAGTGCTCTGACATGTAGGACAATGAGGATCAGTTGGGAGGAGGGAGAAGACAGATAGGGTAACCTCAAGAGCATAGGAAAAAAATCCCCAAGAAACAAATATATATAATTTTCGGAGTATTGACTGGTGCATGTTTCTCTCCCTAATGTTTTCTTAACTTTCTTGGTGCCTTTCAGGGAGGCAGAAAGGGAAATAGAAAGCACTCTCACATCCTTTTCTGTATGCAAAGAGCAGTTTTCTGGAAGGCCATTCAGATGGCCCGTGGCATTGTGAGCATCCTGTGTTAATTTAAAAGCTCTGTTGGTGATCTCAAGGCAAACTTAAGGCCACTCCAAATAAAGTGTGAGCATGTGTATTTGTACAGCGAAAATAGGGGTTTGTGTCAACAGCATTTTGCTTGACAGATCCTGCACAACCTAAGCACTGTGGCCAGTCCTTATTATTTCTTAAATTTCCTTGCTTTCTGTTTTTTTCCTTTATGGAATATTATTTTTGAGTTTTAATTTTCAAAGGCCCTCACTGTGAGGAGCTTTTCTCTGCTAACACACTTGTGGGGGGCCTTTTGCTTTTATTTAACATTCCAGCTGGATTTCTGGGGCATCACTTTAAGGGCAGAATCCCCCCAGGAATAACAAATAATCCATTTCTTTTCCCTTTAACATTTGTTATATGCTTCTTTACTTTCAACCAAGCAGACACATTTAGTAACCATCACTGGCTACCTCAGTCAGCAACTCCTCCACTCCCCCACTTCCAAACACAGAAAGTACAAAAAACAGACTTAACTTCAGAGGTGGCAGTGGTGGGGGAGAACAACACAAGGAACGAGGAACGGTCAAGACTGTTATTGCCAAAACACAAGAATTCGAACCAGTGCTCAATGAAAATAAACAGACTGTTGAAAAAGAAGGTGAAAAGTGAATCAAAGTTCTGCTGCCACAGGGAAAATAATCTCACCATTTGCTTCATCATCTAAGCCTGTCCTCAGGACAGCACTGAGGCAGGTGTGTTCATCCTTACTGAGAACATCTAAACATATGCTTAGAGATCAGCAGCTTAACTAAAGGCATTTCTTTGAACTGAGACCTGTACGTTGCATGTTAAGATAAACATCTTTAAAACTCTTTTACTGTTTAGTCATTTTTTTCACTAGCCATCTTAGGAAACTTAATCCCTCCTATTTGTTGCTTATCCTGGTTACCTGTGGAAAACTCACCTGCGTGCCTGACTGGCCAGCTCTGACCACACAAACAAGCCTCAGATATCTAACCTGCCAAGGTAATTCCACTGTCTGACTGTGGCTTTCCCTTCCTGTGCACCAAGAGTCACCCAAGTGCATTTGCTGAAGGGTGAGGGACTGTAAAAACAATAGAAAACCACAGAAACCAAGTGCAAATACAAGCTGCAGCCTCTCTTTACCACTTGCACCCTGCATAATCACTTGCCCCACCACCTCATTAAATGCACAGACTTAACACTCTTTCTTCGAGGTTTGCTCTGAATCACTTTGCAGAGATGCAAGGGGCAAAGTAAGCTAAAAGGCTGTGAAAAACCAACCATCACGAAGCCTTGATCCATTCCTGTTACCTGCTGCACATTACTCTTCTTTGGCAGAACCACTCTGATTTGCAGCTGCGTGAGCAAGGTGCTGGGTGGAAAAGCAGCAGGTATGACTGGCAGGCAGGTGGGCACCCCTTGGCAGCTGGCAGTGCACTCCCCTCTCCAAACCACTGCAGGAGCAGAAATCTGTGCTCCAAGGATGGGAGAATGGCCTTCATTACCTGGAGGTGAAGCAGGAATTTGAGGTGAGTGGGTTAGCGTGCAGCTGGCTCCCAACAGATGCTCAAGAGCGCTGCATTTATTTGCAGAGTGGTAACAAGGTTTGGGCAGATCCACTGGTGTTTTGCCACTCTGGTGTCTTTGGACACACAGTCCCACCCTGGTTACACGTGATGCAACTCTGGCAAGTCTGATCAGAGGTTTGTGTGACATGGATGGCATAAGGGTGCAGCAGGACAAGGTACCATTCTTTCACATTTCCCCTGCTATGTCTTGTTTTCTACCTAGAAATTCTGAGGTAGAGCAGATGGGGGCCATTTTTCTGTGGTTTCTGCACACTCAGTGATGTTTGCTAAACCTCTGGAAACATGGGTCTCTCTTAACTTGTGCATATAGGCATCATCTCAGCTCTAAAGGCATATGCAGTCAGAACAACACTCCCATGTCCAGCAACCTGTACCCAGCAGGCCCAGAAGTTCACCAGTGGTGTGGGAAGGGAGAAGAATCTTGTAGTTTTTAGGAAAGTCCAGAAAAAACAGAATATTTAGGCCGTGGCCTTAGAAGGGCCACTGTTCTTAGAAAGACTGCTAAAATGTTGCAGCAGGGGAGCCACTGCAAGCTGGGAATACTGCTCCTCTTGCTTTGGAGAGCCAGGTTCTGGAAGCTTTGCTTCCTGACAGTCTGCAGCATCTCTTAAGAAGAGCTTTCTGCTACTTTCCCATCACACTATGCACAGAAATGTGGTTTATTTGGGACCAGCTGAATTACAGTTTATATTGGCTGTATCAAAATCAGGTACACACTTAAAACATCCATGTGTGGGTGCTTGACCTGAAAACAACAACTCAAACCAAAAAAAACCCACTACCCGCATCATCAAGTTGGTGTACAAAAATGAAGCCAGCAGGTAAAAAACGCTGCTCATGGGGGATGATCACAAAACCTGCCAGCATCAAGCGCTGCATTGTGCTGACACCCCTGTATCGAACTTGCTCTCAGTAGACACAGCTGAAGAACTGCAATTGCTTGGTTGTCCTTAAACTTTGGTTTGTACTACCAAGAAAAAGTAGAATTTCCTTTGAGTGTAGGCTATATTTGGGTCTGAAAATCCTGCCTTGTAGAACAGCCTCCAGCTGAAGGAAAACCATAAGTACTCTAGCTCCACTTCACCTCATGCAGCCTGAACACCTTCAAGGAACTATTCAATATTTGTGGCATTTAGCAGAGAAGTGGTGTAAACAAATACTCAAATGAAGATGAGGCAATTTTAAACAAAATGTGTCACTAATTTCTACCCCCTGACAAAGTCATCAGATGTGCAGACTATTTTATAAAACCTTACTCAAAATTATTTAAAAATTTCACACACCCATCCAAGGACAGCTACACAGAAACTGTGGTCAGGACCTTCAGATCCTCTACTCAGGGCCAAACATACAGAATTTGAAAAACTAGGATACAGGCAGTGATTTTACTTGGTATAAATTATCAGGTGAGCTGGTCTTTGGAGGTTTTCTTAATTTTTTAATCAGATTGGTTTATTTCCCTGTTTTCTACTTAAAGCCTTTCTTTGTTGCTGTCTGAGCTGGAAATCCATAAAGTTTTCTCATCAACACCACATTTCAGAAAGTAACTCTTTCTTCTTTCATGACATAAAGCCTTTAAGTTTTTCCCTGGGAACCATATTTGTAGCAGATACCTTGGCAACAGAGTGTCTTGGTCTGATCCTTATAAGGTTTTAATCAGAATGATTTTTGAAAACACAGATTAAGTCCCATCTATGCTATAAAGAAACCATTTTTCATTAAGCCATTTTCAACCAAACTGCATTCACACAGGACACTAAATCATGCAAACAGAATATAAATCACTTAGTGGTTCTATAAATCATGTTGGTCACTGATAAAAAATAAAAAAGAAGAAAAAGATTAAAGTATTCATTTAAAAATGAGCTAAAGAAAAAAAAAATACACTTCCTGCATTTCCACTGCCCAGTGCAGCCACATTTAACTGTGCTGAAATCTATGGAAGGCAGAAGATTTTCAAAGCTGAGGTAAAAATTTCTAGCAGTGGTCAGGAATTTTTGGACTAAAATTTTCTTTTCCCTTCACATACAATGAAAATACCCAGTCATCTGTCAAAACTGAAGCTGATTGATAGCAATGGTTTGATCTCAAGTCTCTCAGTGTTGAAAAAATGCAAAAGGACCATTGAATGATGAAGGATGGCTGTTTTGACATTTTTAGAAGTGAAAAGTTTTATTTTCTAATTGAAGGAAACAAGCAAAAACCCCACGTTCCTTTTATACTAAAAAGAGGCAACTGCTTAGAAAGGTCACAATCAAAATAAACTCTTTGAACATTATTAAAGTAAAATATTTAGCTTGGCCCCATCCTGATTTTATTTTGGAAATTTTGATCCACGTTTAAAAAGGACCTTTCATCCCTGGTTGGAGATAGGAAAAATACTGGAATTCTTGCAAACCCTGACAGGGTGAGGAAGCTCATCCCCATCCAGGTTCAGTAGTTCTCTCTTATGCCTGTTGCACTGGAAGGGTGCTCAAGGCCATCTGTTTCTTAACTCTGAGATGGCTGAAAAGTAGAAAGGAAGTTATTGCAGGTTTTAATTCTCAAGAGACCAGAGACACGCAGGTAAGATGCCAATCAGAGAAGGGCGTAGCCTCACCTTGGGTCAATCAGAGCAGCACATGGCTGGTGAAGGGGTCAGGCCTTACCTAGACCCTTGGTGTACTGGCACAAGCATCTCTCTGCTAACAAATCAGGCCCTGCGTCTAAATGCAAATGTGGACTGCATTGTCTGCAATGCTACCTGTGCTGGCCACTGCTTTGCTAAGCTGGTGGGTTTTTCCCATTAATGTACCTTCTGAGACCACTTTAAAGAAAAACTAACAAGTCAGCCACTGATTTGCCATGGGACCCGTTAGCAGTAGGCATTTGAAACTGCAGACCGTTTACTTTACCTGTATCAACCAGCCCTGCTGGTATCAATCACCAGAACATCACAGACATCAGCAGGACTGCACCGATTTATGCGATCTGAGGGTTTGCCTTCTTACCTCTACTGAGGTATTTGCAGTAATTCAGTCTCGATTCTGAGAGTGGTTACTTGCAGCTGGACCCCCTTGTAGAGCCCCAGTGAAATAAAATCAGGTGAAGCAATTTCTGAGGAAATTTAAGGCCATTAACATGATGAAGAGTGATTAACATTGTTTGTGTGATTTACTGCCCTGGCTGAGCACTGTTTGGTTGAAAACGACTTAGTTAAAAATGCTTTTACATACAGCTGGGAGAGAACTTAATCCATGCTTTCAAAAACACTGATTTTAGCCAAATATGGAGACACTGTGCTCATTACCAAAGCAGTGGCCCAAGGTATTCTGAGGAAGAAACATGCCTCGTTTCAGCCCTGAAACCACCCACAGGCTATGATGGAGTGTCAGAGCATTCCTAAGAAACATGTTCCATTTCTTCAATGAAGTTTCATTCTTTTGGGAGGCTGTTTGCAATGTAGAAACAGACCCACATCCAACAATTTGTGAAATCACTGCAGCTTATCACAAATTTCCCCCTTCTCTGCTCCAGCTGTTTGCCCTCCTCAGCCTTTCCAAACTGAGGAAATTTACTATGAAACATAGCGACATTAATGTCTTCCTACCAAAGAGAGAGAAAATGCCTCAAGTGGCAGAGGCAATATTTGCAATACTCTCTAATCCAAATACTATTTTCTGACAGTGTCCCTCTGCCACTGTTTCTTAAATAGGTTCAAGAAGGGTGTGCAGAAGAACCCTTGGAAAACTGCTTCTAATTGCTTAGGTTGTGTACCAAATTAAAAACCATCTCATTCAACAATTCTCTGGCTGAGATTTGTTTGCTCCCACTGCCAGATGCAACTCAGTGGCACCTGCTCACCTTCTGATTTGGAACTGAGCCGGCAACACCTGTTCTGATTTAATTTGATGGAAGTAAATCACTGCAAGTCCCCCAGCATCAAGGATCCATTATTGGTAACTACATTATCTGCCGTGTACTAAACATTTGCTCTGAACAGACTTACAGGAAGATAAGCAAAATAATAGGAAGCATTTCAGGAAGCAGTTGCCAATCTAAATTTTTCCCTCTTTATGAGCACATAGGTGTGTGGGTAGGAGGGAAGAAAAGTGAGTTTACCATCAGACTTTTTAAAGTTATAGATGAATGCAGAAAATAAAACTGAATTAATGAGGAGGACATACAGATCTACTCAAGAGGACATCTGCAGGAGGTGGAGAACTTATTTTGGACAGCGAGAAAATAAATATCCTTAACAGTTGCAGTTGTAAGAGGGAGCTGGTGTGGTTTACAAAAGGTAATATCCAGCTAGAGCTGCATAAGTGGGAACAGGAAGTGGTTTCTTTGGGTTGTGGGCAATGTGGGGCACACAGCCATGCAGCTCACTGCTTTTGCATCAATGGGTTGCAGGACCATTGTGATCCCCTGGCTGCTGCTGGGATTCTTGCTGGGATTTGAGGAATTCGTAAAACACAATGAGGGAAATAAACCCCGTTTTCACAGAGTAGAAAAATAGATCCAAAAGGTCCACTGAAAGGAAATGCAGATTGCATGTGAGAAGCACAGGCACAACTTTAGAAGAGATTTCCTTTTTGAATTTCCCAAAGTCTGTAACAATGCACGGACAACACATTAGCAAGCAGAGTGGGGATTGCCTTCTCCTAGCCAAGCATTTTCCAAGCAGTAACTACTCAGTGCACTTCTGTTTTCCCTCTTCCTCACATCTCCCAGCCCCAGGAATGTTCAAGTCCATTTCAGAGCCAAGTCCATCACAGTTCCCACCTTAACCTGTTTGCCAGCAAACCCTGCCTCATATTCTGTTTCAAACCCCATCCCAAGACTGGACAGCTGACATTGAAAGTACGAAGCAGAGGTGACTGTCAGAGATCTATCTCTCTGGGAAGCTCAGAGCAGCATCTACAGGCATGCTGGCCCTTGGCATAATCCCTAGGCATTAATTTAACTCCTGTTTTTACAGCAGCCTCAAAGCCTTCATCTGCATCTGGACATAATAGGAGACAGTAATGTTTCCCTTGCTGTTTACTACTTCTGATTGGACTCAGCTCCCACCCTCCTCTTCTTTTTTTTTTTTTTTTTTCCTTCTTTTCAGCTCAGTTGTGCAAAGCTCAACAGTGAAACTGCAGCTAAATATAGTTGGCATAAGGGGAGAACAACCTCAGAGGCATTAAGAGAGAGCAAAAGCCCACATCAGCTTTTGCACAGGCACAGCAGCTGACATATGGCACAACGCAACAAGCAACCAGACCCAGAGCTATCTGGCAGTGACCTACACATCTGCTGGCATAGGAACTGATGCCTTGGGGCACACTTCAAACCGAGCTAGTGTGAATGAGAAAAAGCAACTTCCCCATTCTTTCTTATGGTACGGCCATCTGTTGCACAGCTTATTATTGAGAATGGGGTTATAACTATTACAAGACCCTGTGTTATAAAAAAGAACTCCAAAGTTACATTGTGGGATTTTTTTTCTAATGCTGGATTAATTTTAATTTGTGTTCAAATGAAAAAGTTTTTGGTTTTGAATATTAGAATTTCCTCCTAATTAGCAGTCTGAAGGTTCATTCTGGGGTTCCGCAAAAGTCACACTCAAACATTTTGTTCCATGTTTCTAGAAAAAAAGTGTTGCTTAAACAAAATTTCACCCTGAGAAACACCAGACTGTAACAGTGGGTTTTGGAAGTAGAGTGGGAAGTGGGGAGTAGAAAGGCAAATTTTAGTTGTAAAAGAATGAGGATTAGGATTTAACAGAGGCCTGAAGGTGTAGAGTTAAAGAGAGGGGAAAAATCAAGGTAATGCATCTGGAGAGCATGGATGAGGATTATGAATAAGGAACATGTTTTTTTGCCAGAATGAGTGACTGGCAACAGTGTCTGGAAAGGCAGATATTAGGGAGGGAGGCAGAGGTGAGAAAGTAATTTGAAATGCATTGCCATAGAGGTCTGAGATGCTCCAATACAAGGATAACACGAAGTGGATGAGGGTGAAGGGCTGTTGAGATTCCAGTGGAGAGCAAGAGGTAAGGCCTGCCACAGAAGAGGAGGAATCGAGAGGAGGATAGGCATATTGTGGGAAAAGGATGTAGGAGGACAAAGATTTGAGCAGAAAAACGTATCTGGCAGTACTGAACGTGGTAAAGAAGTTCAAGGATGAAATAACCCAAACATGTTGACCTCAGAGCACGAATACATAAAGGGAGCTGCTTGGTGCCTGGCTCGTATCACCAGGAGATATTATTCAGTCACGAGTTTTTCATCACCAAGGGGTGGATACTGCAATGTGTATTTTCCAGTTATCACTTATGACTCAATGACAAGTAACACATCCCCCCCATGCTGAAAGAAGCTGCAACCAGTAGTCAGGGTGTTACTCCATCCTCCTCTGAAATTGTAATTCTCTTTCTCACACATTTCAGAGCTGATTGGCTTTCAGTTTCACCACAGTGGCTTTGGGTTTGTTTTTTCCCTTTTTCTTCTTTATTTGGAAATAAAGGCCACTGACGTTGGCAGCATGACTTGAGCAGGTTCCTCTTTTCTCTGGAGGTCTTGCACTATTTGGCTGAGACACAAACCCAGTTCATACTGGGCAGCACTTACTAACTCAAAGCAGGATAACACGGCAGCTGAGAATTCCCTTGTGACAGGACAACAATGACTCAAGTGGAGGAAGCCACCAGGAAATTCGTTGGGTAAGTCCTAGAAGCAGAGTGAAGTAAGGGGAGTTGCTACTTTCAAAAGCATGAAGTCACTTGAAAGACACAGAAATTTCCAGCATTGGGAACAATGGGTTGCCAGAGGTGAACGATACATAGCAGAAAGAAAGAATTTACAAAGAAGATAATTTCTTTTGGGAGGTATTTTCAGTGAAATTGTCCCAACTTCATAAAATCCAGGAAGCTATGTTTGTTTTTCTGCAACAAATATCTGTCAAACCAAATTGGTCAGAGCTAAGATCAAGTAAGAAGTTAAACTGCTAGGAGAAAGATCCTGTGCTGAGTCAGCTTACCTTTAGGCCCAGAAGGACAGCCAAAAAAAAAAAAAAAATATACCTTAGTGGTGAAGTCAGCCAATACATTAGTTTTTTGGGCTAGTACAGGAAGACGCAAGTCAGTTTTCAGGCAATTTCTGGCTGTTAGTCCTGCTATTTGTAAGTGAACAGAAAGAAAAGAGAACAAAGAGTTTGCTATCTAATGAAAAAAGAAAAGAAAAATCAGAGGACTAACAAGTAAAAGCCACAGACCACCATGTAAATCCCAACCCTGAAATGTGAAAGTTCACAGTGACTTCAGAAGATCGTGCAGAAAATCCCAAGTCATCCAAGGAAGAAGGGTGTGCTAATCATAATTTCTCATTCTTACACACCCACATATGTGTGAATATGTACACTAATATAGCTTTTATACATACACACTTCTGCTTCTTGGGATCAAAACAGGTATAAATGGTAGTAAACCCTTAATCCTTCAATGCAGAAGGGTGACCACGTGCAGTGTTGAGCTACAGCACCCTTCAGTGCAGTGCTGGTCAGACAGACACATCATGAGCATCATCATCTACTGCCCAGGGCCTCAGGGAAGAACCCATCACTCAGGAGTGAAGAGCCTCTGCTTTAATCAATAATACCAAACATTTGGAGAGGTCAGAGTGTTTCCCTGTCCTTCTCAGAGGTGTATGAAGGTGAAAAGCCACAGCATCAATTTAGAGAGTTGTAATTACACACTAATGTTGCCACATAGGAAATTATATAGGTATATCTGGGTAAGAGGCAAGTTCAATTCACTAGGTCTTGTGTTTTACATATTCATCAGGCTTTCCCTCATGAGTTTGTAAAGACAAGAGAGTGCAGAGTCCCCAGCACCACCCCAGTGTCCTCAGTGATGACAAGAACGGGTACACATTTCCACTTAATTGCAGTCTGTTTCCTTCAGTGATGCCGGGACCCTGGGTAAAAGACTATTGTGCTCACTGCCTTCTCCAAAACAAACACTTGAGAGAGTCTGGAAAAGCTGTAATGGAAGTGTCTCATTGAAGGCTATGATTTCCCATACTATAAATACATAATTTCATAGTAATCACATACATTACAAAATACAAATCTCTTCCACATCAGGTAAAGAAAGTTATTCCCATTATCAAGTGCTGAAGTCTGATTTGATTTTTTACAACACAATGCTCTCCAGGGTGAGCAAAATCAGTTTGTCTTTCTAGAGAATACAATTATAGCCTTCAAGCAAAAGATCTTAGAGAAGCATTCAACAGTCTGTCTTTGTAAATTATACTCTGAGGTTTGCATTTTTCTCCCTATTTGATGGGGTGAGGGGGAAGAGGCAATTGCATAGAATAGACCTCAAAGAAAACATTTCATTAAAAAGAAATGCAATCCAAAGAAAAGTTGCATGTGATTTGGAGAGCAGGTACATGCAGACTTGAAAAGTGGCAGGCAAAAAAATTGGGGAGATTTAGGGAACTGTGAGACAATAAGGGAATGATCCAGCTATTTTGCTGGGCTCCAGCCAGCATGGTACAGTGCACTCTGGGGATGAGAGTGCATGTGTCTTTTTCCTGATGACTGTATTTGATTCTTCAGATGATAGAAAAGAAACAGATGCAACTACCAAGAGGCTGGGCCACTGCAGAGGCTGACACAATTTACAGTATTAATATATCTATATAGAGGAGTCTGCTCATTCAGCATAATCATTATTTTCTTGACTACTTCTGTCTCTATCCAGGTTTTTCTTATAATTTTTGCTTGTTTTAGTTGTGCTCACTCTTCTCTGACTCAACCTGACCTGCTATATTTGAAGAATGAACACCCCTAAATCTTTTTTGCATTTATACTGTAAAGCCTAACAGGCATCTTCATTAAAAATCTAAGACATCATTAAAGTATTGTTTCTCATATTGCCAATTGTAATGGGGAACACAAAATGTATATTTCATTACTTAGATTTCATTTGATTTCTCTGCAGCAAGCAGGAGGGGATAGAGGAAACAAGCAAAGCAAGCAAAGTAATAAACAGGTTCTCTTTTTTTTTTTTTCCCCCATAACTGGATGGTCTTCAGATACCTGCTTCATGTTTCTAGTGATGTGTTCCTTTCAGCCTTCTAATTCCTGAGTCTAGAAACAATATCCACATCAACCAAACCATCTATTCATTCTCTAACCATAAATTATCGTTCCATCAGATGGGACCCTCAGATATGTCTCAACCTTTACACTTCACATCCTCAGGCTTTATCAATGCTATTCTAAAGGGCAGGCATATTCAATTTAATAGTCTTTTTACTTTTCCCTTCATTTTTCTGTCTTTTGTGACTTAAACAACCAATCTTCTCTCTTTTCTCACATCTTTTTACTTGAGAACTTATATTTCTATTCTTGCTCTCAACTGTATCTCCTTTGTCTCTAACAACCTGTCAGCAAATAGCATTTTCTGTGTTGACACAGCTCTTTCCCTTCTGATGGCAGACCAAAGGCATTCATGTGACTTAGCTCTGCCCCGGAGTCACAGGAAGGGTATTTTGCCTCCAGGGTAGTGACTGGGAAACGGATAAACTGCTCCAAGGAGCTAACTGCTGCTCTTTCACCAGTGCTCCAGGATGCCTCCCTGAATCCCAGCCACCTCATCCTCAGGACAATCCCTGCATCTGGGAGTCGAGCAGCTGGTGAGGATGACACTGCAGGATGGCAGGTTAAGATGCAGTTTAAGATGACTTCTTCAGCATGACAGTAACACCTCCCTCTCTGGTGCTTGCTTGAACAAACACAAACCTAATTTCTCTCACAAATGCCCCTGTGAGTAGGGACTATCTATCACTGCTGATCATGAGAAGTGAGATCCCAGCACTATTCCCCAATTTAAAGCCCATCATGACACAACTGGTAGAGGCCATCCTTCCAGCTCGTTGGAAATGAGACTACGCTCACCTCTAACCCCACCTCCCCTTCCTCTCTGGCCTTACACAGAAAATGGCACATAGAGAAACTCCTTGGGGTCTGAAATGCTGAATGGCTCTTCCTGCACTGGTCACCTTCACTCTGTGTCATCATGAGCCAATGTAGCACTGAGTGATGGAGAGCTTTTTCTTTCATAGGAATATAATGAAGACGTTTCTCAGATGAAAAGTTGAGAAATATTAATTCACCCCCTCCCTCTTTTGTTTGCGCTTTCTTCCCCCAACAAAAAGGGTCAGTTCTGCAGCCTCTGCAGTCAGTAGGGATTTTATTGTAGAGCTCATCAGTCACAGTATGGCTTACGAACACAAAATGCCAGCACAGATCTGTCAAGTCTCTTCCTTGCTGCATGACACTTACCTCTCTGTTCCCTACCTGTCAGTCCTCTGCCTTTTCCACTCTCCCATGTCTCCAGGCCAGCAAGTCACTCACTGCCAGTGCTGTGCCAAAGCACTTTTCCAAGTGCAGCTTCCCTCTGTGGCAGCTTTACCTGGTGTCATCCTGCTGTCCCCTGGGGAAGGGCATTAGCAGAGGGTCACACACACCAGTACTTGCTACTGGAGCTAGTGAGGGGTAGAAAATCATCCCAGAGGACTCCCCAGGCTGCACCCCACCCTCTGGGTATTAAAAGATATGTCAGACTTCCTGTGGCTTAAATCTACATAGAGTATTTCCATACTCACAAGGATGTCCCACAGCAAGGACTGGTGTTTTAATAAAGCTGCCTCCTGCTCCCAGGCATCGGTCTATAGGGCAAGAAGAGGGGCTGTGTTACCCCACATGAGCAAGGCTGCCCCATACATTCCATGCCAGCGAGCCATCAGACATCATAGGAGAGCCAGTTGAGTAGCAGGTCTTCAAGAACACTCACAGTTTGTGCTTCAGAGCTCTCCAGAGGAGGGTGTTTCAGCACAAGCTCCCACACAGCTACCTTATATACTATAGAACTTTAATTTTGTCTGGTCAGTGGTTGTTTCCATGAGTGTGTGTAACTTGAGTGAGAAGGTGGAAATCCCTTTCCTCCACCATGCTCCGCTGGGTCATGTCCCAGATGGTGGAGTGGGATGCAGTGCTATGAAGAGGGAGAACGCCCACCGCTTTCTTGGCTGCTGTGGGCTGCACATCTTTGCCTGTCTGCCCACACCTCGAGGCAAGCAGCAGTGGGAAGCCTCTCCCATATTGCACAGGTCCTGTTGTAGGAGGCACTGAGAAAACAGTGCCTGAAGCTCCCACGGTTAAACCCTTTCTAGCATTTTCTCTTCTCTTCTCCAGATAAACCTACACCTGATTTATGCAGAACTAGGAAAGCACAGAAATCAAAATGTAAAAGAACAGGCAGGGTTTTCTCATGGGCTACTCGTGATTCTTTGGAAACTCTGAATTTATGTCAAAACCCCCAATTGCTCTCACTGTCCACAGATCAAATTTCACATAGTTTCATCTCCAAACCTTTTTTCGTGAGCGTAAGTTTGTCTTACTGAGGTCCTGTTGTACAGCAAGCACTTCTTTTAAATACCTCATCACAGTCACTCCAAGCCGATGTGGGATCCTCTGTCGCATCTGGAAGTGTGGAAAGGGCCACCAGTGATTCCCTGTGACCCACTCCCGTGCTCTGGCATTTTACCCAGGAAAGGTTTGTGCGAGGGAGAGGGGATGTTAGGTGCCATAGAAATGGTTACACAGCAGGTTAAACAGGAAGTCATGCTCCTGCTGATGAGGGTGTATACAACATGGAGAGGTCATTCACTTCTGAAGGAAACAAATAAAGCTAGCTGAACAATCACAGTGTATCTTGGGAAACTTCCCAGAAGTATCACTGGTGTTCCACTCATCTCAGACTCTTAGTAAATCTAACTTAAAGATGTTAAATACCTTAAAAACTAGGACTAATCTACATCCAAATATATATTTCTACCACAGTCTCCTTAAGATATTTCTAACAACAGGTTTCGTGTGGAAAAAATTAAGTTCCACTTTTCTGTCCCGCTCCCATTCAGTTCAGACTCCTCCACTTCCCAGGGGAAGCAAACAGCTTCTCTTCCTCCAAGAATATCTGAACTGAAAAAGCTCTCCTGTCTCACCACAGACTTCAGGTAAGGATCCCACCCCCACCAAGTTCAAAAGCTTCTTCTTATGACTTCAAGAATGAGAAGACGGTCTTCATGCCAGGTCTAACAAACCTATATTATTTTGTAAAAGTAAAGAAATGTAGCTACCATTTGGTAATGGCATGACTCTGCAAATAAATTCATGTAACTAAATCTGTCTGGATTCCCAAACTATGCCTAAAATGATGCCAAAACAGAATGCTAAAGTTGCCAAGATCAGAGAAAGCACATTTCTCTTATTCTTATTTAGACCTCCATGTACACATCAGTAGAAGATTAGCTTATACATCATACATCGTGTTTCAGTTCATTTACAGTAAAAAAAAAAAAAAAAATTAAAAAGCGGATCCCTGCTGAGAAANAAGCTGTTTAAATATTTTCTCAACTGTTATGGGGGATTTCTTTTTATAGTGCAAATAATTAAGTATTGAAGATGTAGTGATCTATTTGATATAGAGAGAATAAAAGATTTGAAGAATTTTAAATAAGAAAAGTAAACCCTATATGAACTGACTCCTGCACACTTTTGAAATGTTTTAAATTTAAGGCTGATATTTTAGCCCTATCCCCAAAAACTCTTCTAGTTAATAGCTATGCATATTTATGTAATTTAAATTAGTTACTTTCATTCTCTCATATTGTTCTATAAGATAAACTTATGAACTAGGGAGATTAAAAATTATGAAAATAAGATTTTGAAACACAGAATTGTTAAGGTTGAATCTGGGGATCCAGCCCATCCCCACTGCTAAGGCAGGGTCACCTAGAACAGGTGACACAGGAAGGTGTCCAGGTGGGTTTGGAATATCTCCACAGAGGGAGACTTCACTGGGCAGCCTGTTCCTCCAGTGCTCTGCCAGGCTCAGCATATTCTTCCTCATTTTGAGGTGGAAGTTCTTGTGTTTCAGTTTATGGCCATTGCTCCTCGTCCTGTCAGTGGGTACCACTGAAAAGAGTCTGGCACCACCCTCTTGACAAATGCCTCTGAGATGTTTATATGCACTTAGGAGGTCGCCTCTCTGTCTTCCCTTCTGCGGACTAAACAGGCCCAGCTCCCAGTCTCTCCTCATAAGAGAGACGCTCCAGACCCTGAATCATTTTTGTAGCCTTCACTGAGCCCTCTCCAGCAGCTCTTTGTCTTTCTAGGATTTAGATTTGAAGTTTGCTCCCTAGTCTGTATAAAGAGCTAAAGCATGTAATGTTTTGTCAGATTATAGTGCACTGTATTTCTTCCTATTTCAGTAACAATAAAATGATTGGATGAAAAAAGAGAGTTTTCCCTACAGCTTCTCTGTAACTTTCTGTGTAGCCTAATCACATTTTTTTGGTATGTAATATAAAGGGGATTTGGACTATACAGGAACATAGTGAGAGACAAAAAAGCAGAATTTGGTATCTGCAGGTAACTATTATAGCCATCAATTCAACACATCACTTAAATGAGCCTATTTTAGCATTGGCTGAAGCCCTACAGGGCTTAACCACATGCTTAACTTATGCATTTTGCTGCATGAAGACTTGGACTAAGTAGTAATGACTGTATTTTACTTTGGTTTGTTGCTGTTAATATTGATAAATGTACTTGTCATTGCCTCTAGTCACAGTGTGCTGGACTGTGGCCTTAAATATTACTCTAAAAACAGAAATCCCACTGTTTTTTTGTAGGTTCTTCTTAAATGGAACTACATAAATATCCTAATTCTTGCTAACTTCTTCAATGACATTGCCCATTTGAATTTTTAGCTGCAATTTTGCCAGCTTCTTCTCACAACCCTTCACAGTAAATGCATCCTTGGGATGCTGTGGAAGTACCAGAGCAGGCTAGGACATTACAAAGAGGCTGGAGCACAACAATGGCCACCAAAGGAAAGGTGGGAACATGACATAAAAGCCAAATGGTAGAGAAAGCAGCTGGGAGGAGAGAAGTGGTCTGGGAAATGCTTGTATAAAGTACTTACAGAACCAGTAAAATAAGCTGAGCTTCCCAAGCCACCAAATTCAAGAGGGTTTGGCAAGTAAAATGCATAAAACCTGTCTCAAAGGCAGGTCATTTTGTGTAACAAGATGAAAGATCAGAGATGTTTTATTTTCTAAGATATTTCTCTCATCCATATATCCATACATCAGATTTTTTGTGAGAAATCTATTTTCACAGTGGGGTAGTTTCAGGCCTTTCTCTGCATTTTGCAAGATGCCAGGTCAAGTGCGTGCACCCTCTGCTCTCCCCCTCCTTTTTCTCCCCACTCCCTGTTTAAGCTGGGGCTGCATCTGCTTCCGAAGGAAGGAGGCATATTTTATATCTCCAGGAAACAGGAGACTATCACAGCTCTGGTTTTCTCCAAAATTCAGATAATTGATTAATGAACTTTTCCTCTCTGCTCATTTGCAGCAGCAGGAGGAGATGGAGGTAATTATGACACTTGTAACTGAAGGTTCAGTACAGTGCAGGTACAATGAGCCAAAGGCTAGGAAAAGGCATGCACATTACATGACATTTTCGAGAGTTTGCCAAGCCACAGAAATAAAAGGGGTATCAGCAACGAGTCGCCACAAGCTGTGCTGTTTGCGGTCTTCTACTTTCACACACTGTGGGGCAGAAACTGCAATAAAAGATTCCCCAGATAATTCCTGCCTCTGCACCCGAGCCCACCTGTGAGCTCAGGTTCAGACACAGCTGCAGATCGCAGTGGATTTGACCAAGTCCTCTGCAGAATATGCTCAGTGCTTTTCCCCCACATCACAACAGAGGTCGGAAGCAGGCTGAATGCTTTCGAATGCACCGTTTGCAATGTCAGGGTCACAGTGAGTTCCTTTGCATAAAAGCAAGCAGTGTTATCTTTGGGGAAGGGACTTCAGAGGATAATTCAGCAATAATAGGATCCACAGGTTTTTCCTACGGAATCCAAGTCACTGTTTGACATATATGTAAGTGCCTTTCATCAAACCAACATTCCTTCCTTCCTTCCTTCCTTCCTTCCTTCCTTCCTTCCTTCCTTCCTTCTTCCCTCTTTTTTACAAAAAACCCAAAATTATGCACACGTACAGAGTTGTATCCCCATAAGAACCTGCAGTTTATAGATCTCACATCTTTGAGGGCCTATAAACAAACAGCTCACTCTCCTCTGACAGCCACAGAAATCCACTGACATGACAGAAACTGTGCTTTAGCTCTGCTCCCTCAAAGGGTACTTGAACTCAAGTGGAGAACCCAGAGGCACAGCTCTCCAACATCCAGGAAAAGCATCCACTAGCCTTTATTTCCACAGGGTGCTATAATTCCAGCTTGTGTGCTCTGAAATCCCTGGCACTAAGGGGATTAAATCAAGCCTCAGCTTGTGGGTGCACTCGATTCTTTCAGTAATCAATCACCCTAAAACACACCAAACAAAAAAAGATGGTGTAATTTGTAACTAAGACCAGAAGAAAGGGAAATGAAATCAATATTAGAATATAACCTAGTATGGACAAGGGTTTCTAGCACAGAATTACAAATGGGATAAATGCAAACACTTAGAAAACAATTACACAGAACTTTAAATGATCCTGGGATGATCTGTGTCGAAAGGGCTGCTGTACATGAAGGCAAAAGCCAAACATGAGCCACAAGAAATAAACAGGAAAAAATGGGAATGTTTGTGTTTTGCTTTAAAACTATGTTTCCAAAAGTTTAAAACACCTATAAAACCATCTACAATGTCTATAAACTCACTAAAATGTGCATAAAACCACTATATATTTGTTCAATATATTTCAATGGTTTTAAAATTTTCTTGCAGCTTTAGAAGTGTGAGGCTTTCCAAAGGAAGTGGTTGCCAAACCTGATGCTTGAGACAAAGAAACACTTTGTTCAGTGGGATACTTTCTCTCCTATCAGGTGAGTTAATCTTCACAACTTTGTCTATGAAGAACAGCTGAAAATCTGT
>WEKY01020312.1:0-127561 GCA_013390045.1 Picathartes gymnocephalus | reverse complement strand
TTTTTTTTTTTTTGTATGTGTTATTTTCCTCATTTCAATTAATTATCTAGAAGCACAATCAACTTAGCAGGGTGCCTTCAAAAATTCCTACACAGCAGTGCTATACCACTGAGCAGAGTTTAACTAGATGATTTTATTAGGGAGCCAATTAACACTCAGATCCCCCCCAAAAAGCAGCTAATCCATCTTTTTATTTCACCCCTCTGGGAAAACTCTACATTGCCAGTCTGCAGTCAACACCGTGTTGCCCATCATGGATCCCTGGCCAGCAAAGGCTTTGGAAGACATGTAGTCCTGATTTTGAAGAAGTATTATTTGCCTGTTCATGGGAAAGAAGCCATCCCTTGTCCTACTCCTTATCAATAGGTAGGGAACAAATGAGCCAAGATGAATTAGAGTGCAGCTTCAAATAAGTGACTGTGAGCAGTGACACTTCAAGTGAGTGTCTTGAAGTGAGACTGGGAATGGGTTTGTGGCCTATTAGGGGAGATACAGTCTGAGCTACTCTGGACAAAAAAACAGGACAGAAGAGATGAAGGAAAGGGAAGGTGTTTCAAAGGAAAATGCTGCCTTTTGTTAAAAAAAAAAGCAACCAACACATTGTACAAAATCAGAAAATTTTGTAGTGTGCAATTTTTAGTAATAACGTGCCATTTACTTCCAGGAGTTTGTGCTGGACTTCTTTTCTGTTTCCTTAAATCAACTTTTTTGTCCACAGCCAGCTAGAATGGAATTTTTTGATACAGGTTTTATGTCTGGCATCTGTATAATTCTGCTCTGACCTAATGTGTCTGTACAGGGATTGCACTAAAATGGTATTAGATGGCAGAAAATTAAGTTTCCAAGAAGCAGAAATAGAAAAAAGATTCAATTTGGTGAAAAGTGAAATGGAGAAATAGATGTAAGAAGTGGTGCGAAGGCATACATTTACCAAGAAGGCACAACCAATTAGCTTGACCTGGAGTAGTGTATGACCTTGGAATTTAGCCTCCCACCAGTTTGCAGAGTGGCTGGCTCTGTCATCCCCTGCTTCTGTCTTCTCCGACTCCGTAGCTCTGTAGCATCAACTGTGTTCCAAGCCAGAGGCTGCCCATATGCTGGTATTTCAATCCCATGTCTTCAGAAATGCTGTCTCTTCTCCACAATGACCTTCAACTTTTCCCTGTAAGGACTTCTGTGCTGAACAGATATTTGCCAGTTGGCAAATTGCTGCTGTTGTGCTACAAAACTCAAAGATCTGAAAGGAATTAACCAGGGCAGGAAGAAAGCAAGAAATAGAAGAAGTGTATTTAAACAGAGAGGTGCATAGAAGAGTTGAGAAAAATAAGATGGGTCTTTACCAGACATCATATCAGAAAGCAAGTATGTCAATAAGTTAAAAGGCAGGGCAGACTCAGTAATAGCTCTGAAAGGACAGCTTTTCAATTTCTGCTTCAGGACACATTCTGCAGAAAACAATCTTTCAGACACAAAAATAGCTGAAAGGTCTGAAAAACACTTTCCAAACTCTCTGGCAATGTGATGAATTGCTGATAAATGGTCTCTAGCTCTAAAATGGTGCACTCCAAATTTGGAGTCCCCCAAATGCTAAGGAAGGGGATATGAAAACCTGAGCCCAGATTTCTTTCTTCACCTTTAGAACAAAAATCTCATGAAGCCATGATTTGACTTCAAAGAATAACCCTTTATCAGCAACCACAAGACATATGCAACTAACCCAATTGGTTAGCTGGCACTTTGTGAAGCCAGTTATCCAGGATTGATTGTAAATAGAAAGAGATGGGCACCGCCAAAAAACACATTGTCCCACCTCAATAAAAACGCACCTCCAGGAACAAACTCATCCCATGCTGCCTTGCCCGAGGCCCAGGTGGTTAGCTTAGATAAGACATGTTTAGACATTTCATTTCTTCACCCTCCAAAAGCTGTCCCATCTTTCCTCGGGATTTGGCCTTGCTTTCCTGCAGGTCTAAATTTTGTCTTTTCAATGAAAGAAAAAGCAGTGAAGCTAAGTCCACTTTGGTTTTGCTGGGAAAGATTCACAGAGCTTGAAGCAGACACAAAGCAGGCAGCAGTATCAATGGCTGGCCAGAGAGACAGATCAGAGCAATGCTTTTACCCCAGCTCTTGGTACAGAGCTGGGGCACAGCAGAGAAAAAACAAAAAACCACAAACCTCCATTTTCTTACTGAGAGGAGCTGAGATGAAGCAGTGGAGAAATGAGGGCACAGCAGGTTTAGGCACGGACCTTACCTGGGTCCTGCTGCAAGGGGAAAGTGGGAGACAGGCACACCCCACTGCCTTAGTTGATGGAGGTCTCAACATCATGAGAAGTCAGGCTTTGGCAGCCCCCCTCTTCTCTTTCCCCTCCTCTCACCTCATGATTTTCCTTCTGACAGTATCATGAGAATTGCTGCTATCCCTTTACCTAGCTTAAGTTAGCTGTATTTGAATTTTGCGTGTTATTTACTGATGACCTTCGCTTCAGAAGATATCTGCTTTTTGTAGCCTTGCTGTGTAAAGACTGGCAGGAACCTTCATCAGAGAATAATTTCCAAATGAAGAAAGTATCCACATGGGACTGTCAGAAGCACTGAATTGATTTGTGCCTGCACCACAGGTCAGATTTAAACCCATTTTTCTTGAAGACAAACTAGACTGATTTATCCTCAGGGGCCTTACCCTCCACTCTTTACAAGCCTCAAAACCCAGAAAGAAATGATGTATGTGCAGTTACTACACCCATATCATGTGAGGGTAATTGATTCAATTACATTATAGCTACTGGAAACAAACCAGCCATATGGTGAGCCTTCTACCCCAAAGTAATGGATGCTTCACAGCCACAGCTCCGAACCCAGAGTTAGTTCTCTGCATGGATGCTGCCCCCTAAGCAGGCTTCCCTAGGGAAAGCTTCCCCTGAGCCATACGAGAAATCCAAGTTCAGGCTGGTTAAGATAAGTATCTAAATCTCAATATACTTCTCTGAAGCTTTATCTAAACTATCCAGAAGTCCTGAGTCTGCAAAAAAAGCATTGAAAATTTTGTAAGAAAAGGACTTGGGTATGTATGTGTGTGCAGGCACATATGTACATGCTTTTCATTGTCTCTTAATTCTGGAAGAGCAAGAAATAGATTGAGATGAAAAGCAGTAACTGTACTCTGTTTTGCTTCATGTGCTATGCACAGTGTTGGCTCTAAAGACATAAAAAATTCAATCATGAGCCAAATCTGGCCTTAAATCGATCAAGCTCTGCCGGCTTCAATGGAGCAATTGCAGAGATGTACTCCAGCCGCTGCTCTAAACCCACCCATTTTCACACCCGCCCTGCTTTCCAGCAGGCTGTCTGGGCTGCCAGCCCGAGATGGGAAATGCAAAGGTTCAGAGATATCTACAAAATTTGCATATGAAGTAGCATGGGGAAATTCAGCATAGCTTTTGAAACAAAAGAAAAGAAAGGGACAGAACAAATGAACTCCCCCTTTTCCTTATAAAGGGAAGACTCGGTTGGAGAAATTTTGTTCTGAGCATTCAGCATCAAGACAGGACTGTCTTACTGGGTTCAGATTTTCTACATAGGAGCAAAACTCCCTGTGGTTCAGAAAAGCCCCACTATTAAAGGTAGCTCTGGGAATTGGTATGAGCTGTTCCTAATGAATTAAAAATGTGACAGCAGCTTTGGGATTTTTGTGGTTTTCCTGCTCTTCAGTTCTGACCATGAAAAGCCTCCTAAGCAGAGCAGTTAACCTCAGAACAGGCAATATTTACTTGTACTTCCCAATACCTAAGACAGGAAATGCCTTAAATGTTGCAAATACTGAGGTTATAAAACTGTAAATGTTTGCCTGTCAGAGGCACCTGACAAGTTTTTACAACCCTCACCTGCACGCAGGCAGAGTCACCTCAGCACTTGGATTTTTCCCATCCTCTCTTTTCCCCCCATTTTACAGAGGGATTAGTGAAAACCAGATGTTTTTGTGCATTTTGGTTTCAAGGTTGCTGTCCTACGAGCACTTGTAGAATTGTGATTTGGATTTCACCGAATCCTTTATTTATCTCTTCTTTTTATTGATGGGAAGGGAAATATCTCAATTTATGTTTTGTTTGCTAGATAAGGGCTCAATACTGTTCTTCAAATATTTAAAGAGAAAAATTCATCAAGTAACTTTTGGGAAGATTGATTTAAATAATTCATTTTTACAGAATGATATAAATCCGTGGAGTATGGAAAATGTCAGGACACAGTGAATGCTACAGAAGTCTCTTAGCACCATTTTTATCCTGGGATACTGTAAAAAAATTAGCAGAGTAGCCTTCCTACACAGTTTCATTGTGAGTTTACTGGCTTGGGTATTTCCATGCCCATTCTTGCACAGGCAATCTCAGAAGTGAAATCCAAACCTGCAGTCTGGTTTCTCCACTTGGCTGGCCCAGGGGCCAGAACTGGGGACTAAAAGCCCCGACCTAGGAAACATAAGGTAAAAGGGACTGCCTCACCACATGTACACTTTGGGTGGAAAGGAGGCCTTCCTCCTCTCTCTCAGGGCTCTACAGGCATTGAGAAGAGTTCTGGCTGTTTTTCCATGGCAACATATTATCCCTATGTCCTAAATGAGACCATATGCGGGGTGAGGGACTGGCACAGGTTGCCCAGAGAAGCTGTGGATGCCCAAACCCTGGAAGTGTTCAAGGCCAGGCTGGAGGGCGCCCTGAGCAACCTGGTCTAGTGGGTGGCATCACTGCCCATGGCAGGGGTGCTGTAACTAGATGATCCTTAAGGTCCCTTCCAACCCCAAGCATCCTGGGATCCTATGATATGCTCTTAGAGATCTTATTCTCATGTAGTTTACACAGTAATGCTGTCCAACTGCATGTGAGGAGAGAACCCCAAGTCCTGTGTTCAAGGAATGAAAACACATGACTAGAGCTCCTGATTTAACCCTATACAAAGGAGAGGACAATCATAAGTTAGGAGTTTGTTTGCATGATTTTGTCCTGCAGCACCTCTGTAACACATCCTTGTGCCAGGGGAGAAATTCCCTTCAGGCATTTAAATCAGCACAATCATCCCTAACTCAAACAAATCTGACTACCTAGGACATAGTTCCTGCCAACAGGCTGCTGTAGAAGTGAAAAAGGAAGTTTCTGGACTTCTTTTTTAACTGTGAGGCGTTAGGAGTGTAGTGGCATACCACCTCTGTATCTAGTGTTGCACTGGGAAGAGGGGCTCTGGTGTCAAGACAGTCTGCCACCCTCTCTCCCTCTGGATTTCATGAGATTATTCCAGCAGCTGCCTGATGCAGCAGTTTTTATTGGTTAATTGTATTTTGGTTTGTTCCATGTACCCTTGTTTGGACCCTGTATACTCTCCCTGTCAGTTATCTGTCCCCTCCCCTGGTCGAGCGAGAGGATCCCTCTCTCTCCCCTGCCATTCTCCTTTCACCCCTGCCCCAAGTTCTGGAAAGGTCTCTGTCATTTGGCTGTGCATTGGCCTTCACAGGTGTACCCCCCCTCCCCTGTTCTCCCGTTTGCTGTGTAACCTGTCCCTCACCCCTGGACCACACCCTTGGGCTTTCCCAATCGGTCATGTTTGTGCCCCCACCCCTGGGATCTTGGGGGTATGAAACCCCCTGTCACCTGTGTTTCGGGGTCTCCCGGAGCAGAGCACAGGAGGTTCGGTCCTTCTATGTAAAACTCCCGGTGGCCTGACTCAGTCAGTCTCTCCCCATCAGCTGAATAAATCTTAGTTGGTATGCAGAGCTGCTGAGTCCTCCCTGCTTGGCTTCTCCTCACTGTGGTCACCTGCTCTTCACGCTGCTCTCGGCTCTGCTCGCTGTGGCTGCGATTGGGTTCTGGGGATCAGAGAAGGTCCCCAGAGAGATTGCCCTCGACCGGCACAGTCACAGCACCCCGGGCAGCAGAGCATTTAGCGAAAGCTGCCTGCTGCTGGAATGTCTCCGGATGCCCCACTGCTGCAGTGGGACCGTGTGCTGGCTGGGCATCCTTTATCTTGCTGTCTTTCAGCTTTGATCCATTCAATTGGACAAACAATGAATTTAGTACAATTTCCTTAAATCCAGAATATTCCTGCTTTTACTATTGTTTCTGTGGTAGAGGTAGATTTTTCATAGTGTTCCACTTGAAGCATAAACCTATATCTTTTTTTAAAAAAAAACCACATAGGACTAAAATGTCCTTCAAAATTCTAGAGGATTTCTGTCTTTTCCTAAGATCTCAGTATTTCACGTGTGTGAATGCAAAGGTATCAAAATAAAAAATTGTAGTATTACCAATTATGTGTCAGTTGATAATCTTTTTGGAGTTTGGGGAAAAAAAAAGAGAAAAATAAACGCAATCCTCCAAAGAAGTAAAAATAACCTGGTTAGAGGGAAAAGGAAGAATACTCCATTCTGACCCATTATCAGTTACATTGCTCCATTGCTCAAAACCATGTTACTTACGATTTTATACACATCACCTTTTGCTGTAGTTCAGGATTTTTATAAAATGGACATCCTCTTTAAGTTCTCAAATACAATCACCATGTAGCAGGTTTGCAACCTTTTCAAGACTTAAAAAAATGTATAAAAATATTGGAAATAACTGCATATATATAAGACATTTAAAAACTGCATATATATAAGCTTAAAAAAAACCCCAACAATAAAGTGGTTCTGAAACCTACTGTCATTGGAAACCAGACTGTAAACACTTTTAATGAGTCAAGTTGAGATTAATTTAAATATTCATTTTGAACTTGTGAGTTTTGTCTCTTTTCCACAGCCTCTTATGACTTAACACAGCAGGAGCTGCCAGTGACCTTCAATAGGATTCAGTCCTGGGTATCCAGAAAGTTAAAAAGGAAGCAGCTTCAGGAACTGCCAGGTGTAGCACCACTGAAGTTGGAAAGGTGTAGCAGTCTCTAACAACTACCCTGTGTGCTCAGCTCACCACAGCCCCACTGGTGAACTTTCATTAAACACTATGCTCCTTACATCTGCAAGGCAGTGGGGCACTTTCCTTAGCCAAAGAATTTATTATCCAAACAAACCAGGGATCCATATATCGTAGTATCTTTCTTTTTAATACCAGTTAATGTTAAATACTTCAGAGGAAAGTGTAAACAGTGATCTTGATTTAGCAAAATAACATCTGCTTTGCTTTAACCGTGCTTAAGACCTCTGGCTTCTGCCTTCATTAAAAGAATATCACAACTTGAGTAGCACTTCAAACATACATTACATATGTAAAATACATATATACATTAAAACATACATATCTTGACTCCAGGTTACTTGAATGCATTATTACCTTGCATGCAAAAAGCTTCAGGAGGACCGAACCCTGTGCCTAAAACTAGGTAGGAATTTGAGTGCTTCCTTGGCAAGGGATAAATAAGAATACATAATTGAATGCACTGGTCAATCAGGTTATGTTGATATGACTAAATAAAAGCCAGCCAAGAACAGATCTTGGGCCCCAGGGGCAGAAAGCTGCCCTTTCTGTGGCAGATTTGTCTTGGACACAAATATTTGGAATAGTTCGAAGGGGAGCCAGGGGATGAGCTGGCTCACAAAGCAGCAGGGACAACAAGAGTGCAGGCTCTCCCTCCCTGACCACTTCTCCTTAGTGGTACAGACATACCCTCAGGATCCTATGCCCCAGTTCTCATACTCATTTTCTGTTCAGGTAGCTCCACAGATTTCACTTCTGTTATTCCTGCCTACACCAGTGCACGCCCCCTCAAAGGCCTTAATAATTTTCTTACGTAATGCTTAATGCCAGGGCAAGATATTTTTTCAGGTCAGGATTCTAACGCCATGAGGCAAACATTTTTGTATATCCTGGGAATGTAAGGCTTTGCATTACTGATGATGTGCCTATTTCTGTTAATCCAGGTCTTTCATCAGTACCTGGGACTGGTCTGTTCCACTTTACTTATGTTCTGGAACTGTCTATTGTTCTATGCTTTGATTTGTTGTCAGATGACAAAAACAGACTTTAACAAAATTTTCTTTGGGGTCAAGAGTGAATCCGAGCTGTAACTGGACCTTCATAAAAATATAATCTTTAGAATTTTATGGTTCCCTCACTGATTTGATCAACTCAGTTTACCTCAAAGGGCAATTACCAGCTGAAATGTCACAGACTTTGTGTACCATAAAGATTTTTCCTATGGCACAGAGGGGGTGCTGGTATAAAAAAGTCTATAAATTGATGGAATTTTAAACAAATATCAGAATTTTTGGGACCAAGTTCCAGACCTCCAACTGTTGAGCTTGACATGTTTGTCTGTAAAATTTCTGTATTTGCTTTAAAATGTTTGACTGCTGTAATAAGTGGCTAAAACAATGAGAAGACTAATGTACAGAAAGAAGCAATGGTGAAAGTCAATGTCTAAGTACCATGTTTATTTTCTCCCCACACATTTCTATGTTATAAGTTAAAGCATTTTTAGCAGTCATATTTCATTTTCATAAGATGATATGAGTACTTCATATGATGCAGATACACCAAGTTCCTTTTACTTGATATTTCATAAAGAGATCAGATCTCCCTGAGATCTGGCAAGAGAAAAAAATGGAAACATAATAACAGATTATTCAAGCCACGATTCTAAACAGAAGTTTTCATTGTTGTTCGTAGATATAAATCAGAAAGTCATCCCCTTCCCCACACTAAGGAACCTGCAGATCCTTATCATAGCAGTTGGCTAATCAGCATTTTTTATCAATATTTTTACTGCTTTTGCTGAATGAGAAAAAAATAAGGCTGAGTTACAGAATGAAGCATACTTTACAATTTATCATTTAAACACACAAGTATCTATGGGAAAAGGACTGGAACATGTCAGAGAAAGAAGACTTAATTATATATTACATTTCAGAGGTCCTTTCAGCCCATAGCTCAGCGGTTCCTAGCTACTCAGTCAGTCACTTATTTTTAGATCTAAATTTCTCTCCATCACACATGAAACTGTTCTCTAATTTATAAGGTACTCCATCAAAATTTCCAGTTCTTAACCATGAGGTAACAGAAAGCAAGGAATGTGTTAACTAAAAGACCTCCCAAGCAGTTTTGAAGTCCATATTTTCTAGTATTCTCTTATTATACTTCTAGTATTCTGTTATTCTTTGCAGATTTACTGTAATTCTGTATACAGGACAGAGCCTGAGCAATAACTTGTGTTCAATAAAATCATGGAATGTCTTGGGTTGAAAAGGATTTTAAAGATCACTTAGTTCCAACCCCCTGCTATGGGCAGGGACACCTCCCACCAGAGCAGGTTACTCAAATCCCCATCCATCCTGGCCCTGAACCCTTCCAGGGATGGGGCATCCACAGCTTCCCTGTGCTGTGGCCTGTTCCAGAGTCTCACCACCCTCACAGTAAAGAATTTCCTCCTAACATCTTAAGTAAATCTCACCTTTTAGTATAAAACCATTCCCCTTTGTTCTATTATGTGGGTTTGTAAAAATTCCCTCTCCAGCTCTCCTGTAGGCCCCTTCAGGTACTGGAAGGCTTCTTAAGGTCTCTCCAGGCAGAACAGCTCCAACTCTCTCAGGCAGTCTTGGCAGGAGAGCTGCTCCACCCTTCTAGAGTATTTAAGGTTATAGGGGGAAAGAAAAAACCCAACCCACAACCCTGGGAGAGCACAGCAGCCCCTCACACTGTGCTGCAGTGGCCCCCTTGACCAGAGCTGCTCAGGAGCACAGCGGCTCCTGCAAGAAAGGCAGCAGCTGCCTTGGATACCTCAGTGCACGTGGGAAAAGTGCAAAAACCACTGTGCAGTGGCCCTGTACATGCAGAGTTTGGCCAGGGGCAGGTTGGGAAGCAGAATTGCTGCTGGTGTTCAGCATCACGGCCATCCTGGGGAGCTGCCAAACCCTCTGGTCCCCCTGCCCCAGGCACAGCTCCCACTTGCTGCTGCTTTCTCAGGGCACCAGCTGGCTGCAGGAAGGGCTCTCACAAAGGGCCCTTGTCCCCTTCAGGCCCCCACGGCCACTTATCAGTTAGAGCAGAAGATTGCAAATATGGGGCCATGGTGCAGTCTTTTCTCCAGAAGAAAAATCAGCTGGAGACTTTACTTTCCTGTGTATTGCAGTCACCACCAACATGTTCCCAGATGGAAAACTGCTGTTTAAACCGTGCCTCCCTTTCCCCTCGCTGATGCAAGCCCCTGGTGAAATCTAAAACCCTTGGACTTGTGCCAATTCTCTGACAATCTCACCTTTGCTTTACATGGACTGGGAACTAGATGGTGTGATCAAGACCTAAAAATTACTGTCTTAAATCTAATGATGTGGCCAGCAGACACATAGAATATTTAATGCATTTAACAAAAATACAAAGGCAAATTCTTCTCTGCAAAGTTAAGGCATGTGTGTCCTATTTGGCAATTGCAATACCTTTCTCTAGCAGATCAGCTTTCATCCTTTAAAGCTCTTTAAAATAACACAGGAATACCCATTATAATATTGTAAATAGTATTGCTCAGCTCTCTTTTCAGTAGAGGAAATAAAAGAGCCCATCTTGTAAAAATGGCTCCTTATCACTATATTTCCTTTGTGACTTTCCACACATTACACTTATCTTTAAACAGGAAAAAAGGTATTCAGTCTTGTAAAATCAATTAAGCTTTTAAGCAATGGAGTAATCTTCTACTTCCTTTACATGTCCTTTAAAAAAAAATCCAAGCTTTCCTAACTTGCTTCAGCTAGCAAACCCCAATCTGAATCTTCATGCTAAATGACAGTAACTTAGCTGGCTGCTAAATGGATTTATGAAACAGCCTTTTGTGAAGAAATTCTCCCCCTTATACAACAAAATAACTTTCAGGCTACTTAGTAGCACTCATAGATCTGATGCAGGGAATATCTTATTTATTCATTCCCATGGCAAAATGAAAAGTTCCAGCAAATGTCAGCTTTTTCAGCTGAATTAAAAAAAAAATCATCAGGAGGAGAAAATATACTTGGTAGAAAAAAAACAAAAAAAATTGCTACTTTTTCCAGGTTATTTATACAACTCCTTTCTTTCTGTAAAATCTTCTCAGTTAATTTAAAGGATGAGCATACTTCTAACATATCTGTCAGTTCCTCTTAGTCAGCCTTGTTAAGAGGAAACTCAGTGTCAGGAGGTGTGCTTCATATCAGCTGACATACTTTCTATCTGAGTTTACATCCTGCACTAAACAGTAGAAATGAGCTCAGTGATCTTCTATGCCTTTCCTCTCTAGCTTTTATTATAAGGACGGGTGAAATAAATTTGTAACATCAGGAAGTCTCTAATTCTCTAGGTAACTAAAAAAGGATTCCTGCAAATATTGGTGGTCTTGCTGTGTTTTACTTATGCAGCACTTAAATTCCATTTAAATCTGCTGCTTGTTACTTTATGCACAGAATCAGGCAGATAAGTTCATCAAGAAGCTGATACTGACATTTTCCATTTTGAGGGCTGCATGATAATAACAAGCAGAGGCACCTATACTGCTGTGAATAAACATTTTAAAAGCAGCTTCACAAATGCCACCATCTTTCAGCACCTAATAAACAGTTTAGGAGGATGTTGTTGAAGCAGCCAAAAGGGGTTTTTAAACTGGAGTGTCTCCCAGGAGTCAAGCACACAGCTTGCACTTGAAGTGCCTGTCTCACCTTGCAGATGGATAAGAGAGGCAGACCACCACTGACAGACACACAGGGCTTGCTACAAGGAGACTGGGGATGCAGGGACGAAAAGAGATGGTGCATGACTAACACAAGGCATTCCTGGAAGGACTGCCATTTCTGGGTGTTACAAAATGGGCTATTTAGCAGGCTTGCCTGCCTAAGCCAGGCAAGGCACAGGCTCTACAGTCTGAAGCCTGGATTCCCTCTCCCCTTCCCTTAAATTAGCAACCCTCTGCTCTGCTGACTGTCCTATGGAAATCCTTTTCCATCAGGTACCAATTCAGTAGGCAAACAACAGTCTCCTGGAGCTCTCTTGGAAGCTCAGGCAACACAATGCTGTCAAATCAAGGGCAGAAACCTCCACCAGGTGGCAGGGCACTGGCAGGCTCCTCTGCCCGTTTGAGAAATATCTTGGTTCCAAACTATCCAGTTTCAGTGCGTTGGGAGAGTCAGGATGATGTCCATGGGAAGCACAGAGAATGAAGGCCACTTAGTTGTAAGACTCCACCTGGAGTGCTGCATCCAGCTCCGGGATCCCCAGCAAAAGAAGGACATCGACCTCTTGGAGTGAGTCCAGTGGAGGGCTGTGATTAGAGGGACCTGTCCTATGTGGAAAGGCTGAGAGAATTGGGATTGTTCAGCCTGGAGAAGAGAAAGTTTCAGGATGTCCTTTAAGCCTCCTAGCATGGGAAGGGAGTTTCTACAAGGAAGATGGGGAGAGACTTTTGGGAAGAGCATTCAGTGATAGGTCCAGGGGTAATGTATTCAAACTGGAAGGCAGTAGATTTAGACTAGAAATCAGTAAGAAATTATTTACTGTGAGAGTGGTGAGGCACTGGAACAGGTTGCCCAGAGAAGCTGTGGATGCTCCATCCCTGTAAGTGTTCAAGGCCAGTTTGGATGGCTCTCTGAGCAACCTGGTCCAGTGGAAGATGTCCCTGCCCATGTCAGATGAATTGGAATTCAATGATTTTTAAGGTCACTTTCAACCCAAGCCTTCTATGAGTACTCCCTTGGTTTAGCACTTGTGCATCAATAGAGACCTGCTATCATGAAAAAAACTGTGTCACTGTAAGATGAGGTTATGATTAATTTTATTCATGTGTAGGCTAGAAGGAATGAATTAATGCCAAGTGCTTTGAGACAAAATACTACCATGTGTTTCCAAAGGAAACTTGGGAAAATAAACTTTACTAAACAACAGGTGAGGTTAATATGAGTTGGGAGCGTGAAGCTGAATATAGCATTTGATACTCTTGTATTTGAATTGAGGCCAAACTTTGATTATCCCATTGATCAGTTGATTAAAACTAGTCACTTGAAACCTGGTGTTATGTGCTGTGCAGGACATCAGAAGATGCTGTCTAAGCCAAGAAGCATAAAAGGTTATTGCATCTTGAATCCTCATTCCAGGTTTGTGCTGTGGTAGCGCCATTTATAGAGGCAGCAGGAATGCCACATTTCAACAGAGCCGGTGTTACGTATGACTGTGAATGTTGTTGACTTATTCCAGGTCATTGGAGATTAACATTTTGGAAACTACAGACATTTAGAAGATATAGTATATGTTATAAGGAACAAGGCTGTGCTTGCAAGATTTCAAACTCAATTATGCAGACACAAAAAGTTTAGATAAACTTTTCAGATTGTATCAAATGAACTTTTGGTTGCTTATCTGAACTGACCCTCTGAAGGCATTTGGGATTATTTTTAATGTTGTTGTTATTGCTGGAAATAACAGCAAGTTAAGAATTTAGTTTTAACTTTTGCATTTCTCGAGGACGGTTTGCCTGATTTTACAAGGGGAGGGACAGATTCCAAACTCTGTGCATTTTCATTGATATTTCATTACATCTAGACAACTGCAGTGAGCAGTGTCTCTCCAATGCAAAGAAATCACAATTTGAGACATAGAGCTACATCAGAACCTTTGTGATTTGAACTATGAAAGATTTTTTCTCGCTTTTTAAAAAGAATATATTAAGAGAAAGTGTCTTCAAATGAGTTTTCAGTTTAAGGGGCACAATAGCCTTGGTTCATAGTTTTGCTGGGTTTTATTCCTTACAGGTGAGAAACTTCATATATCTCTGTGCTATACAGGAAGAGCATCTGGTCAGTGCTGGAAAGCATTAAGTTGAGATATTTTCCATTTGCATACTCTTCCTCCTAACCTGGATCCACAGCTGTAAGGCCACTCTTCATTTATTGAACTGTGCCTAGAGGTGAGGCTTTTTGTGAGTGGAGAGAAAGCAGTGGTCTCTGGATTTCATCTCTCCCAGGCACTTCCCCTTCTCTGCTCTTTAAGCCCTGCAGGAGTGGGAGGTCACAGCAGGGCTGGGACAGCAGTGGCACCAGTCCCCTCTCAGTGGGAAGGGCCTCTGATGTGAGCTGCAAGCTCAGGAAGTCAAGGAGAAGTGGGGGTGCCAAAGAAGAGGATTTAGGCAATGTGAAATGGGCAGGACCAGAGAGACCTGATGTAGAAAGAAATGGCAAAGCTACTGAGAAAGAAAGGCACGCAGGTGAGCCTTCCTAGAAAGTAAAGGCTTGGTGACAGTGAGGTTGGGGGCACTTCAGCACAGGACCAATTTCCTGCTCAGCAGGTGCTTTCTGCTCACGCTGCCAGGGGAAGGACCAGGCATGCACAGCTGTCAGGCACACATCCTCTTTTTCTAGTTTTTAGAAATGCATTATTTCAGGACCAGCGCTGTGCTGCGCTCAGGCACAGGACCTCAGCATGGCACTGTCCTGCAGTTTGCATAGAACTTTGCATTCTTAATGGAAACTTTCTTTCTGGAGAGTTCAGGCCACCCTTTACAGCTACTTCCTAGCTGGTAAAAAGCCCCCCAATATCAGAAACTTCATCCTGAAACTTCTCCTAGTATTGACAGACATGGAGATTTACAACCTTTGACCATCCAGGATCTTCCTCAGGATCACTCTTCGACAAGATTCATTACAGCACTTTCTAACTCTGGTGGCTGGGGTCTTTTCTCTCCTGTCAGATGGTAAAAACTCAACTCCTCAATTGTTCTGGTTTCCAAAAGAGAGGAGGAAATACTGTCTGCCACTGAGATCATAATTAAAAAAAAAACCTCATGACCAAAGGAAGTTATCGAAAAAGTTATAAGACATGAAAAAGTAAATGACTGAATCCTACAGGTACTGTAAACTGCTGTAAGCTACAGACAGAGCATATGGACAGAGCGTATGGTTGAATTTACCACATCAGTGCTAATATCCATTTTACAACAATACAAGAGCTCTCCAATACTGGATTTCAACTAAGTAACCAAATTTCCCAAGGGTGACCTTTGTGCAATACACATGCTAATATACATGTATGTGGTGACCCTCCACAGGGTGTTAACTGACCATCAGCATGATGGCCACTCATTTGGCTCTCTCAGCAACAACAAACTACTCTGGGTTAGTTACTGTACTTGAAATATAATCTGGAAATGCAAAAAAGCTCAGCCTTGGAAAGCGCTTGGTTACGAAAACCCTCCTATTCAACCATAAAAGCAATCTTTGGGCCTCCGGAAGCCATTTCTCTTTCCACAGAAATCTACTTTAAATCTATGGGGGAAAAATACTTACACTTCAGCCCATAAAAATTCAGAAATGCTTTTACTCTCATCACTCTGCCATGTGCTAATGCCACCATGTTCATAGTGTTCACAGTTCACAGATCTAAGTGTCAGCAACTAAACAGAAGGCTTACACGTGACGCTGCATTATTTACAGTAACTAGTGCTGCACAGAAAAATCATGGCCCACAGCTGCAATTACACTTGTCACTCTCGTTTGAATAAAAATGACATCTTGTTGCTACTACCCGTCAGACTTAAAAAAAAGTAAAACTTGTTTTTCTTAAGAGGAAGGGGAAAAAACTAACCTCACAGTGGTTTAACAAGTTCTCCCATGTTGGCTGCCCATTTGCATGTGCCTGCACAGCTCGTGCCAGGTGCTCCTCTCTCACAAGAGGCATCTTCCCAGCACAGCGTGGCAGGGTTGGGCTTGCAGTGCCCCAGACAGCACTGGAGACTGTGGGCAGGAGGCTGCTGGGAAAGGGGATCTCTGCAGGCAGCTGTCAGCCCTGTTTCTCTAATACCAATACAGGCAAGGTTTGGGCTTGCTTAATACCAGTATGTTTAAGAATGTAAATTCCCTCCCTGACTTGTGACTGTAATGAGAAATTCCCATCAGTAGCTCAGGCTGAGAATCATTCATTTGTGATTAGCCAGTAAGTCATTGCCAAGACAGCTAAAATAAATCAGAATATCTATTTCCCAGAAATCTGAAGTAACTCTATTTGTTTTGATGGCAAAATACACACAATAGAATTAATTTCAATTCATATTTTTGACCTTCTCTCTAGAAATCCTTGTATTGGCGAAGGCTCAGAAGTGGAAAGCTATCAAGATTGTCATTTCCTTTTAGAAAGAAAAGAAATAAGTGCTGACACAAGCTGAAAGGGAGTGGCCCTTTGTAAAGAGGACAGTGCTAGACTCTTGTCAGTGGTGTGCAGTGACAGGACAAGGAGCAATGGCCATAAACTAAAACACAAATAGTTTCACCTCAGCGTGAGGGGGAACTTCTTTACAGTGAGGGTGGCAGAGCACTGGAACAGGCTGCCCAGGAAGGACATGGAGTCTCCCCCTCTGGAGACGTTCAAAAATCATCTGAACTTATTCCTGTGTCACCTGCTCCAGGTGACCTTGCTTTGGCAGGGGACTTGGACTAGATGACCTCCAGAGGTCCTTTCCAAAACTAACATTTCTGTGATTCTGATGAGTGGCTCTCAACCCCACAGCTCAGACAGATGCTTAGGATATCCTGATAGCAGTGAGAAATTTTTTCCCTCATTTGGTCAGACTCTGGCAGGTGCAAGGCCCATGTCATCAGAACAGAGTGGCAAATCCAGAATAACCATATAAGCCATCCCCCTTCCACTTTCTCCTTTCTTTGAAAAGGAGAGACAAGGTGTCTTGAAGAGACTGCTGCTCTCTCTCTTTCACCATTCCTGGGTCCTGCACAGAACATACCTCATTAAAAATGAGGGCCTGGCCATCACCAGGGAAGCAAATGGCTGGAGATCTGCAGATGAACACAGTCCTGCTGCTCCTTGATTCTCTTGCCCCATCAACCCTTTGTCTTCGCCTGTGTTTCATATGGCATGTCCTCCTTGGGCTCTTAATTTAACTTTGCTGGTGCGAATAAGCAGCCTTGGACACGGTCAGCTGGCCATTTACAGTTACTGGCTGCCGCACCACATGCAGTCTTTGCGTGTGACAAACAAAGACCATGGATCTTTCCTTCCAGAAAGGAGCATCGGGAAGATGGTGAAACCCAATTGTTCAACCTCTGTAGAGCTGCAATGAAAATATCTTTCCCAACTCTTTGGGAAACCTTATAACCAAAGGTGGTTTTTTTCTGAAGAAACCTCTTTTACTGACTTTTCCAAATCCTGAGTTAGGGCATATCTTTCAATGAGCAGCTTTATTTTTGGGGAAATCCATCTGAAGGCCAGAAGAACAAGCTGGAGCTTTGCATGAGGGCTCCCATTGTATTAGATGCACACAACAGCTATCTGACACCAAACCTTGGATTTCAGGAGAGAAACGATAGGAAGATGCAAAGCACTCAGCCTGTTCTCAGACAGAAACCAGGAACTGCCAGTAGCCTCGCAGGCTGCAGAACCTCCTCCTTGAGGGCTAGCTCACTCTGGGGTGGTGCCTCAGCTTGCCAGCCATCCCAAGTGCCTCAAACACAGGTTCCTCAGGTTTGTGTGCCATACACTGCTGCTGCTGCTCCAAGCAATCCTGAACAGTACAGAGCCTTTAAAAGCTCATCCAGAGCTGAAACAGCATGGAAATCTGAAAGCACCTGCTGACTTAAGAGACCTGCCTCAAGGAGGACTGCTAGGAAGTACCTTGATTTATGACAATAGCAGGTTCTGGAGCACTTACTGTTTTTAGAAATTTCCAATTAAGGCAGGTGTAACTGACAGTGAAACCTTAATGCAAGAATCTGCAGCACTTTGCCTGAAACTGAACAAGGTGTGGTTGAAAATAAGCAGGTGCCAGAAGAGAGACAGAAGAGATGAAAACTGTCTTGAGGTGGAGCTCAGGGTTGCCAGCATGACCTGCACCTTCACTGGGCACTGCTCTCTGTGTGTGGGGCTCAGGTGCCCCCAGCCATCCTGTTGTGTCACACCGTGGGGCTTTGAAAGGGCAGAGGTGTTGCTGAAGGGGGGCTGCCTTGGGAAGGACTCCTGCCCAAAGCTTCTCCTAGCACACATCTGGCAGATGCTGATACTGGCCAGCGGGCAAGGCCAAGCTCAGGTCACAGGGACATCTCGACCTTGATGGCACCTGCTCAGAGCAGCACTGTGGGCTGCTGTCCTGGGACTGCTCCGTGCTGTGCTGGAGACCTTACACCTCTATGCAAAGAACTGAGTCAGGAGACGATAGGTTTCATTTTCCTCAAATTTGATCACTGGCTATTTTTGTAACTGACATGGCCTAAATGATCAGACAACTCAAAACATGTGAAGTTGTGTTTTAGAATTTGGAACAACTTTCAGGATTTTCCTGTGCAGAAGGGCAATGTAATCCGGCTGAGGCCAGTGAATGATACCCTGATGTTACAGAGGATTTCATATTACAGGCAAGGAGCAAGCATGGAAAAATATGCAAAATCTAAAGCAGACTCCACAATAAGCAGAAGATAGACTTGCAGACTACTGTACAGAAAATCAACTGCCAAAGCTATGTTCAGTATTCAGGAAGAAAAGTAAGATTAGGATATAAACCAAAACCAGTGAAAGTTTCTGACTGGTGGCAAAGCAAAACTCTTTCAGATCAAACTAGCAGAGATGCACTTGTTTTGATGGAAGCATTTACCTCTTGCTGTTAAGAGAAAGCATTAGAAGAACCTGACAATGGAGGTTAAGCATATCTTTTTTATCTAGATATCATATTTCCAACATAGTAATAGTTGCCAATGGGCTCAATTTATTAGATATTAATTTTAAGCAGTAAAATCAAAGATTAAACAAGGAAACACTCATTATCAGCCACCCAAGTGTTTGGTAAAAAACAGATGTCAAGCAATGCAGAATACTGACTCAGACTCATATCTGCATTTAATACTACTGTGGAACAATAATGATGAAGGCAGCTTGTCACCTCTTTTTCTTCCATGAGAGGTAGATAGAAAACCTGCCTACACTGTTGAAACCAATGTCAGAATTACTGGGGGCATGCAGATGAATAGAGACAGGCAGAACAAAACCAATTAATGTGAGAGTCAGCACTCTGACCATACCAAATGAGGCAGTGTTTCTTGATAGTTGAAAACAAATAGATATGAACAGCAGAAATTCTACCAGATATTAGAGGAGATTGCCCTGCTCTATCAAACATAAAGAACATCTTTTTCCCCCCAAGTTGGTTTGGATTTTTCTATTCACCTAAAATATTTTGGACAGGTTAAACCATAGCAAATTTAGATAGCTGAGCTCTACAACATGATCTTAGACTCAAATTCAGCCAGTATGAATTTGAGCAGTGAAATATAAGTTCAGATGCTCATATCCAGAACTAATCCACTTATCTCTACCTGACCACAGGCATGGTGATACTCAGGAGAACCCAATAAACTACAGGCACTTCAGGGATTATGTGAGCATTGCTATTTATATGTATTTGAAGTAGAGTTTTAAGATATACTCAGGCTGATGAACTGTTCTTATTTCTGACTGTACCTTTAAAAAGCCCTCACCTTGAACAGACTGGACCTGTTTATTGTATTACACACAAATTCATATTGCACTGACACAGTTGGTTATAAACCATTCACTGGAAGGAACCAGCTTCTTTTGGGCTCCTTACACCCGAACCACAGCTGACCTTAACACCTGCATGCTTAAAGTCCAGCAGGGAATGTGGTGGTGCAACCCTCGACCCTGCTCCCCATCTCAGCTCCCTCCTTCTAGGCTGCAGGGGTGCCCATTGCCACCCCTCCTCACAGCAGCCCCGAGCCTGAAGCTGAGCCTGCCCCTGCCAACACAGCTGGTGTTTCTGCAGCTGCAGATGGGTTCTGGGTGGAGAGTACAAAGAAAAGATAGCAAGGAATAATCTCAGTGATTATGTGAGATGGAGAAGGCATTCCCTTAAATAACCTCCTCTGCCTGCTGAAGTAATCAGAGCATGCCTTTCTAATGCTGGCTAATGCCAAGTTAAGTTCAGGAGGTTGCAGCTACACAGTTTGTTCAAGATTTGTCCTTAATTGAAAAGCAGGCTTGGGGAATGCAGCTACATGTAGTATCTGCTAGGGAAACACATCCATCTCAAAAGACACTTTTCAAAGAGGCACATAAAATCTTGTTAAAAGCAGGAACCCTACTGGCCATTTGCTCCGTCATACACCAGCAGCAGGTATGGCAGGAAAGGGAACAGCTGCTTAGTTGCTTCTGTGATCTATTTTGTCTGGATGTTTGCATGCTTGGGAGTGTGGACTGGCCCTTTTGCAGGTCTCAGATGAATCACTCTGCTAATGGACTAGCAAGTGCATGGATAACATTATCAGTGATGCAGACCATGGTTCCTATATTGCCTTAATATGCCTCCAAACCAATTTGGTAAATTACTTCCATTATAGGATTTAGATAGCGTCCCATTATAGATCAAGCTTTTGGTTTAGGTGTCATTTCTTTGAAAGACATATTTGGTGTCAAGGTCTGCTTGGAGGTTTCAGAAGAAACTGAACAGAGCCCCAGACTTCCTAACCTTTCCCACAAAATGCTCTCACTAACTAGCAATCCAAGGGCCAAAAAAAGCCTGGAGATTGACAAGAATAAAGCCTTTCATTAACAGAAGGAGTGCTAGATAGAGAGTTTTTCACCAAAGTCTGCTCCTGGTGTCCTGTAGATATGCAAGTCTCCTGGTCATCTGTTGAAAATTGTTTCTAGGCTATGTTGGCTAACTCTAAAATTAAAGGCACTATCTACTGTTAGACTCAGTCTAGAAAAATAATTCCATTTATATCTTGCTATTAAAGAAACTGCCTTTTAGTACCTTTCCAGCAGGTTTACTCCTTCAGATGCTTCAGTGAAACTACAGAGCCCATCCTAGCTGTCACAGTACAGTCAGTCTATGCTGCATTTATTATTGCATAGTTCTCTTCCTTGCTCTGAAGGCAGATCTAAATAACATAATTTTCCACTAGTACTTGAAGAAAAAAATAATCCTGCTGCAAATCCAAGCCATGAAAATGATACTATTTGTATTAGAAAGTATAAAAATTCCTCCTCTTTTTTAAACAAAATTAAGACATTTGTGTCTAGTCTATGTTTTTTTCCTGAGTTTCTATTAAACAGTTTTACTTTGTAGTAAATAAAAAGAGGCATTTCATTTTAGCAAAGTCCTAGCATATTAAAACTAAAGTGACATGGTATATTAGAGGGCTTGCCAATATTAATGATCTTTACATGATAATTTATTCCATATTTAGTGTTCAATGTTTGCAGAATTTAATACAGCTAAAGCATATGGTGCTGTTTTATTCAAACGATAAACTATGCGATCATTAAAAATATATGAAAATGTAAACATCGTGTCAGGGTTCAGTGTTTCAGAAAGGAGCTGTTAATCCTCGCAAACAGTTTCACCATAATAAGAAGCCCAATCAATTAATGCTTTTGTTTCCTTATGTATTTACTTGGTATTATGTTTCCATTTAGAGTAATTAATTTGGTTATACTTAAAATTTATATATATTTACATTTCTACATCATTATAAAGGAATATGTCATTCTTATTTTAAATTGATAAGGAAAATAAAAGATTGGCAAAATCTGTTTAACTACTAAGCTGGGAGCTCAGATCAATCTCCATTCCACTTGAGGACTGAAATCACAAAGCTTCTGGCTGTACAGCAGCTTTGTCAGCCTTGGCAATTTGCATTATGTTACCCATGATAGTATGTACAAGGATCCATTGCCATGAATGCAACTTAAGAAAACACTTTTGGTTCTTTTTATTCCTTTTCAGGATTTTCAGACAGTTGGAATGCCTTTTTTTCCTTTGCTGTAGAGATTACTTATTATTTGTATTTAACTGAATAAATAGATGTCTTGGAAAGTAATAAACAAGTTGAGTCTCTAAGAGAAACTTCTCAGGGTTTTTTATGCAAAGAGGGAATGGAAGAGGGATTTTGCTGGAACACGGAAGGTGAACTGCTTTGGAGACTAGAGTCTCTGTTGAGCAGAGGAGCAGGGAAAGCCAGGGTAGGTGCTCTGGGAGTGCTTTTGACAGCCGCCGGCCTGTTCCTACCAGTGTGGCACTAACTTGGACCACTCCTAAGTGTGAGCTGGCCACTGAGGATCTGTGCTCTATGCATTTAATGAGAGCACTCCCATGACACAGTAATGTTCCAGCTACGGGTCTTGCAGGAAGACAAAGACATTTGAGGGTGATCTCTGCATTGATTAATATGCAGGGCTGTACACTATTTCCTCATTAGGCAAACATGGCTCCGTCTTTATCGAGGGCAAGATTTTATCCACGGAGCATGAACATTTAGAAGAAGCCAGATACAAGGATTAACCAATACCCACTCATCTCCCCACTCATCAAACACTGATGTGGATGCAACACCCTTTAACTATTTAATCAGGCTACCTGAGGGTTTGATGTTTTGGAGTTTGCTCTCTACAAATCTGATTTCTGTTTCCTTACTGACTGGGTTCTGGTAACTCAGCCTGACCAGCAGCAGAAGCAAAATGTTCTAAATACCTCTGCTGTTCAGACAGTGAGTAATCCCAGGAAACAGACAATCCTTATCTGTTGCCTTTGGGCAGAAGAATACTGATAATGGTACACTCAAGAGTTTGCTCCAAGGCACAAGGAGAGCAAGATACTAACTTGCAACTTAGCTAGGACCTGCAAAGCCAGCTAAGATCTCACCATCACTGTGGAAGCTCTATTTGCAAATGAGTCACGTTCCTTAAAAGAACAGATTTTATCACCAGGAAGATGGGGAAATCTGGGTGTCTTTCTAAGAAATCACACAGATTCTGCTTTGATCCAAATGGAAAACTCAAAATTGGGATGTCTAGGTGAAAGTTTAAAACAGAAAAATGAAAACTGGAAATTAATCAAAACTAACATTAAACTCCATACTGGGTTACCTGCATGAAAAGGTGGAAATCTGTCTTCTGCAAGTCAGGCTCAATATCTAACTTATTCCTCTAACTTCAAAGTCTCTGAAACTGGGGTTGTGATGCCCCATTTTGTTGTCAATTGTTTGTCCTCAACACTATGCAAATTCAGCATGAAAATTTCTTTCTGACAGTCATTTAATTTATCCCAGCCATTACCCCTGCCTGCGTGACTGACATGTATTGCCTGGTGTCTGGAGAGCAGTGCTGGGGCTGGCAGCCAGAAGACCTGGTGTCTGTGGCTGATGTTACTATCTTGGGTGAGTTGCTTCATCTCTTCTATTGCGTTCACTTAATCACCGTCATCATCTCCAATTGAGCTGATTGAAGGGACTCTATTATTGCAGCTGTTACACCCAATACAACAAGGCTTGAATTATTTTCAGAGAACACAGCAATACAAGACTCTGAATTATTAGGTAGAATGTCTAACCTAAAGTATTTGGCAACTGCAGTCACCGAGCTGAATGTCACACCACCCAGGTCTTTTTTCCACCCAGTCAGCAATGTAGGTAAGCAAAATTTTGCTGCCTATACAGAAAAAAATGTGCCTCACCCACTGTGCTGCTGAAATTCAGTGGAATGCATGGGTCATTCTGCAACTTCTTTGATCATTATAATTTTTTTCATAAGTCTTATCCAAAGTCTGGTACTGATGGCTGATGGCTTGTAACTTCTCTTGATTCCTTTTTTAAGTCCTCTTTCTCCTTAACTCAGTTACATTTCCCTGTAGAAACTGTTGGAAAACGTGTAGAAAAACTGACACAGGAAGCCATAAATCCTGTTATTTACACAATTTTACATTATGTAAATACCCTAGACCATCCCTTTTCCTCTTGATACCTCCAAATAGTGCCCAGTTTTACTTCTGATATTACTGAGAAAAATCAGGATGAATATTTATTAAGGAAAAAGAAACTAATTTTGAAAACACAAGAAGCATCCAATGCAATTCCTTTCACGCAATTCCTTTCATGCAAACTTTAGCCAGAGGTCTATTACAAGTGTGAGATGGTTAAATAGTTGTTTTATGTCCTTCAGCCATGAGCACTAAAAGTCCTAGAAGGAACTAGAGGACATCTCGTGAGAATGCGTGTACCAAAGGCATCAGATAGTCTTCCAGCTCTTTTTTTACAGATCAAAGCTAGGAGCATCCTAACATTTGAAGCTGAAATCACATGGTAATTCATGCATCTCTTAGGACTACTGTACTTATTCCACAGGGGCTGCAGAGAAAGAAAACACTCCCTCTAAATCCTTGTGCTAATCCATTTCTATCCCTGGTGTAACAAAATATTCAGATTTCCCCAAATGATCTAAATATTACAAGGACTATTTATTATTTACTGAGCTCTAACCATGTCCTTGACACTTGGTGATTCATGAAGACCTCTCTACTTAGAGGAGTCTCTGGGTCAGGAGCTGAGACCTGCTGGATGACCACGGGCAGGAGAGGCTCAGAGAGTTCCTCTCTGCTGCTGTCCCTGCACCACCCTTAGCCCAGGTATTGAATCCATTATTGAGCGAGTTGTCTCTGAAGTCTGTCCCACTGGTGTGAAGTTCCCTGGCCATAGCAGGTACTGTGGGGGTACACCAGGCTCTCCCCCTTCCCTGGCACTATGAGGCTGTCACCTCCCCCAGGCTTTAATGATTCCCAAAGCAAACACAGGATACAGTCGTTAATTTTCCCCCCAGTCCTCAAAAGTACTGTGCATTTTTGGAGGCCTTAGTGTTTCAGAGATAAGGTAGGTGTTCCACTCAAGAAGGAACCTCTAGTGTCAGCTCCTTTCCTGCATCTTAATGCTAAATTTTAAGGCGATTTTTGCCCTGTTGTAATTCTGTAGCAAGCATAACTTAATTATTTTGCCAATTATAATGTCAGGGACTATAACAACCATTACGTGAATGGGTGTTGAATCAGCGCATTTTCCACTCCACAGTAAGCAACAGGAAAGAGAGAGGAAAATGTATTAACAGAGAAAAATCTAATAAACATAATGCTACCTACAGATATGTGCTATTTAATCTCATGAAAGGATTTTATGCTTCTGTTCACATGGCAATATCAGATCTCATCTCACTGAAGGAAGCAGAGGCTCCCATGTGCAAGTCCAACATCAGGAAAATAATGTTTTTATTTTAATCTCTGCATGTAAACAAAATGTCTTTCTTGATAATTTTTAAATGCTTGGAGGAAATAATACTAAAGATTTAACACATTTTAAGTTAGACACAAGTGGAAAATGCTGCCATTCACTTCAGTCTGAGGTATTCAGACAAGTCTGTGAGCTTCTCTAGGACACACCATATCTTCTGTTTGTGTAGACCTTCCCCAGCTGGCACTGGAGCTTGGATGGGGAGTGTCCAGCCATTGCCATACTGAGTGTGAGGATTTCTCTTCATGATTTCAGTTAAAACACACCTGTTGTGGAAAGTCCAAGGGTTGACAAATTCCCTCCCAAAATCTAATGTTTCAATCCCAGGAAGTATGAATAATCAGTTGGTCAGAAGCTGTGGTGGATAATGAGAAGGAGTAAAAAAACCCCATACCAGCTTTAATTTTCCTCTCTACCTCTCAGCCTGGGGGGGTGGAAGAGCGGCAGAAAAGTGGAGGGCTATGACCTTTAGAAAATAAGCTAATTAAAAAAACCCAACAAAATTCAAAAGAACTAGTGCCTTTGTTCAAGAGGCAAATGTTTGTACCAAATCTGCAGTCACACACTGGTCTAAAAGTGCTACATGTCCTTTCATTACAAGCAGTTGTTACAGCTACATGTAATATTGATTATGTTAATAATCGGGATAACATTTTGAAGAGGAAGTGTTAGATTTTCTAACAGTGATTAGTACATTGACTGTGATTGGCTATACAATTACAGAGATATTAAGGTGGTATTTGATTGCTTAACACAGAATTTTAAAAGTTGGCAACTATTTAGGACAGCAGTGAGACCAAGTTGGAACTTTCACACTTGTAAAGTGCACAACATTTTCTAAATATAAAATTATCAACATTCATTTACTATTCAAGTAGAAATTCCTCAATTCTTTTTACTGTAACTGAAGCCCATAGCACACGTCCATTTCTAAATCTTTTTATGACCAACATCCACATTTATGGTGACATCCTCTAATACCTGAATATGTATTGAAGGTGAATATTCATTATTATTATTCTTTGACAGAGGAAAAGATATCCTAAGAGCCATAGTTCTTAGCTAGGGACTACTGAAGTAAATGGGAAGGGACTTTTTATTCAGGGATTTAATGCAAATCCCAAACTGCGAACTTTGAAATGTCGAATTTTTCATTATTTTAGGTTATGTCCTTATTTTCACTTCAGAGATCCAAAATAAGAGCTGACTAGAGTGTTCATCAGAATTTTTTACTGCAGCTGGAAATATCCACTTGTACAAGGTAATATTAGATATATAAGGCTATAAATTCTGATTTTTTTAGGAACTAGACCTGGATTGTAGATGTGTTTTTCTCATGAAAAATGGCTGACACAAGAAAGATTTTGAAATATATCACAATCAGGAATTTACTTATATTTAGCACTGATAAACCAGTAGAACCTTACTTTTAGTATTTGCAAAAGGCAAGAAAAAGATCTGCTGTCACATTGCAAATACCACCTATTTCACATACCTGCGGCTAGCTCTGTTGGGGCAGGTAAACCCAGTTTTATCTTTTTTATACACAGACACATCAGGCATCCCTAAAAAGATGAGGGAACCTTGATAAAAGTACCATATCTAACTCTATTTTCAAAATAATAAGTCCATAGTTCTGTAACCCAGGGTGTCTTCTTATTACGGAATAAAAAATGGCTATGCTAAATGAGTCTCACCTTTTTTCAGAATATACTATTATGCTTCTCTTGCAGTTGCTCCTTCTTCCTGACCACATTAAACATAGTGACAACTCCTTCACAGCCCAGATTCACAATGAAGAGTTTTAACAACTGCTGTATGGGTCTCAACAGACAAATTTCAGGAAACTGGAAAACCTTTTTCTCTTTTAAGTCTGATTGCATCTCGTGCCCTGAATAGCACAAGGTCTCAGAAAACACATGATGTTTCAAGGGAGACAGACATCAGCAGCAATGAGGGAGAGAAAGTTCTCAGCCAGAGAAGCCTGTCCTGGCAAACCAGAACCACAAGCCACACAATGTCTGGAAATCATCAAAAAACTGCCCTGATTTGGCAGCAGTTCCTCGTTTTTGGTAGTATCTCCTTCTTCACCCTCAGTAGCACTTTGAATGGTGAATGGGATGGGAGAGTCTCTGGGGCATAGGAAAGGACAAGCAGGTGACACTGACATGGGTCTCTGGCCTTTTGAAAATCACCAGGCTGACACCTGCCACCAAATGAGGACAAGGGATGATGCTTAGATAAAATTTTACACATTTAACAACTTGTCCCCATGCACAGCACACAAACCTGTCCTCTCTCACATCCTCCCTAAAAGTGGCAGTTCTTTGTAGAGTTGAAAAGGAAAGAACATGGAGAGTAGATAGTTTATTTCAAAAACCAGTCCTAGCTATGCAGCAAGAGACAGAGTGAGCCATCTGGTAGGGTTTCAGCTGTTGCAAACCTAAAATACACCAGGAATACATTCCATAAATTAGTAAAATAGTGATCCTGGTCCCCAAACATAACAAAATAAGTGACATACAGACATAAAAACGTATTTCCTGAAAAACTTAACAGTGATTTCACCCTGAGGTCTTGGGTATTTTTGAAAGTTCCCAGTACCCACACACTGAAAAACACACAATTTTAAGTTCAATACAAACTTCTCCACTCCAAACAGCCCAAGTTGCTGCAGAATATGGCAAAGGGAATACCATTTAAAACTTATTTCAGGAAGAATTACTTTTGCTGTTATGCATTGCTATGAAGCAACAAGAGTCCTCTCTGCTTGTGCAGCATTTTGTGATGACTCAAACATCACTGCTCTTTAAGCTGGTCTCAGCAGCCTTTGCCAGGAGATACTGATCAGTCCTTAGCTGTTCCACTGATGCTGGTAGAAAACATAACCATGACTAGATGAAAACAAACCTGTTCCACTGGCAGCTTGCACTCCTGTATGCTGCAAGGACAGGTAACAGGCATCTCTTGCATCCACAGATTTTCTTTGCTCTGAATCAGTTTCTTTTTTAGAATTTTTGCATACACTAAAAATGTGTGATGAAGTTCAGTGTTAATACATGAGAACCAGTGGATGTTTTATACCACCTATTCTCTTCCTTTTGACACGATCCACACCACTATAAATAAGCTCTTTACATAAGAAAAGTATCCCAAAAGAGCAGCAATTAAACCCACATTAGACACAGTGGTAAAGTAAGATTTTCCCAAGCTTCAGCACTCCTCCATGATTCTGCTTGGTGCTTTGTTGTTGAAAAGCCACCAGATGACTCCTTTTTTTCCTTTTCCCAGTCACCACATCACCTTTGTTATCCAAATACACCTCAATGCACAGCAGGAGGCAATAGCATGGAAACTGCTTTCTTCAGAGAGATGCAGGCAAGCTGCTGTGCTGAGCCTACTACAATGTACCATGGTTTCAGGGTGGAGTAAGGCCACCCAGTCCCTCCCGGAGGAGCCCTAGGCCCACGTTGGGGTGCCTGGCTCCAGTCTGCCATGAATGGTGAGCCCAGACATGGCCCATGCCCAGCCTGGCTCTCTGCACCCCTGCCTGGCCACAGGGCCCTTGAGCTCCATCTCAGCACAGCGTGATCATGGAGGAGCTACGGACGGCACCTCCAAAACAACCACCAGGCTGAAACACCACTGTCCACTCCGTACAACAGGCACCACACTGTTTCTTTAAGAACAATAAGGAAATTATGCCTCAAGACTGCAGAAGTATGACAGGCCAGTGGCCTGCACTGGATGTCTGGACAAACCTCTCCCCATTGCTGATCCTCTTGGATGCTGCAAGGTCTTCTCTGCTGCATCACCCCTACTGCTGGAGAGGTGCTCCTGTGCACCAGCTGCTTTCTCTTCTTGGAAAATCCCATCAGCTTGGCCACAGCAGTAGTATTTGTTTAAATCACACCAGATCCAGGTAAATTGTCTAGTTTAGTTATACACAGACATCAGCAGGAGCAAGACCCATGACTGTGCATGGCTGAGGTAACTGCTGGGTGCTGGGGATTTAAAGTTTAGAAGAAAAGAAAATGTGGAAAGTCACCCTCAGCCACCTATGAATTCCTTCTCTCTCCTCTCTACTGTTTCTGTAAATCACAAAAAAGCACATCCTGCAGGAAACAATGATAGAGGGAAGTTTGGAGGACATTTGTACTGTATGACCACAGTGTACCAACCAGCCAGGAGACTGCACAAACTATGTGCTCAAATAGCACAATTTGGTTTTTTTCTGAGCATATGTCAAAGTCAGCTGCTGCATGCTGACAAAATTTCTAGCAGTAAGCTTTGTGCTGTAAACACAGCCTCGCTCACACTAAAGTCACTGGTCATGCAGCCTTCTGCGGGGGGTTAAAGCCATACTGCAAAGTGGGAAAACATAACAGAAGTCAGACAAAGTGGACAATGATGTACTAATAAAATTATAGAGGCATGAGAAACTCATAAGCATGGTAACCAGTTTACTCCATATGGCTCAAATAGTGTTAATGTTTGGGATTATATCTCACAAAATGCATGCAAGTCATAAAAAGAGTTTTCCTCCCAGACCATTTCTTAGTAAACAAAGATTTTCAAAAGCATTTTTCTGCTGGGCTAAGCTGCACTTCCATCCAAACCACTAGAACTCCAGTTTACCTGTGATGGGAGCCAAATCCCACCCACCAATAAACCAAAGCTTTAATTACTAAATGAACGGTGCTAACACTGATATCTTTGCCAGCCACATGAAATCATAGCTGCTGTGGCTATGATTGAATAAATTCAAAACTTTTCAAGCTATACAGAACCTCAAATAAGATACAGTTCAACACAAATTATCTCTCCATATGAATGATTTCTCATCAAATCCTGGTTACAAATGCTTACGTAAGGGTATCAGTTTGACCCTAGTGCATTGGGGAACCAAAAATTAAAAAAAAACCAGAGAAATCAAACACCAGAGAGGGAAAGAAAAAAAAAAAGAACAATAAACTCTGGGCATGCTTTGCATTCTTTCTCAAATCAGAAGCATTTGCTGTTCCTGCAGCAGCAGGCTCATCAGCTTGGACAGCAAGCCTTCTTTGCCATGGTGAGACAGGACTATCAGAGTTAAGGAGGAGAGATAACACATAAAAATGGAATTCATCAAGTAAACAAATAAGACCATAAGAGGACTAAACTTATTTCAGTCCAGGGGACCCGACTAACAAGATTCTTCTTATCTCTGTAGTCTTAATAAAAGCACAGAAAACCCACTTATTCTTTTTCAGTAGACACTGAAATCACTCAAAATAAATGGGGGTTTGGTTGGAGATAGAACTATTGTGGATCATAATTACATACAAAGCAAAGGGATATGTCTACTGTGAAAGCTTTCTACACTGCGCTAAAAGCAATAACGAACATAATTACTTTGTTTCTCAAGTCTTTTCCACAAAGACAAAAATCTTGCCAAGCTGGAATTTGATTTTGCAATTTTTAATGTCTTTTAAGAGAACTCATTTCCTCCTGCTACCTGCCACCAACCAGTAAGTCTCAAAATTTTTAAACAAATTACTTAGGGGGACATAGCCACTGAAAAATAACCCTTTTTATTTTTCTGTCTTCCTTTCTTTTCCCATCTTTCCTTTTCATTACTAATATTACAAGTAACACTAAAGATAGTGTGTGGAAAGGAACTTTAAAATCCATCTTGTGGAGCACCCTTGCATTGAACAGGGGCTTTTTCTATTTGATTAGGGCACTCAGAGCCCACTCCAACCTGACCTTGCATGTTTTCAGGGATGGGGCATCTGCCACCTCTCTGGGCAATCTGTTCCAGTGTTTCACCACCCTCATCACCAAAAAAAAAAAAAAAAATTCTTCATATCTAGTTGTAATCTACCCTCTTTTAGTTTAAAACCATTACCCTTGGCCCTATAGCAACAGGCTGTGCTAAAAAGTTCGTGTTGAAAAATTGCAGTGAGGTCTCCCTGGATCTTTCCCTTCTCCAGGCTGAACTGCCTCAACTCTTTCAAACTTTTCTCATAGGAGAGGTGTTTCACACCCAGATCATTTTTGTGTACCTCCTCTGGACCTGCTCCAACAGTTCTTTCTTGTACTGAGCTCTAACTGGAAAATAATAAGAAGGAGAACTGAAAAATCATATTTACTGAGAAAGGGAAGAGGCTGGTATGTGCTTCCCTTTATGTTTACTTTTGACAAAATCCTGTACAATTAATTTTCAGAGGTTTCTCCTTTTTTTTTTTTTTTTGTTTTTTTCTTTTTTTTTAGTGAACATTTTAATGTGATTGAAATAATAACAAAAGTAACAGTTCTTTCCATTGCTCTCTATCCTGAAATCATTTAGTTACTTCCTCTGTTTGACGTAGGAAGCTCTGGTGCACCATCAAGGAAAAGAAATTTTTCTTTAATCTTTTGGTTAACAAGGGTTGACGTTGAATGGTGCACATGGGAGCAGCTGAGGTCAGGGACCCAAGGCATCTTTACAGAAGCGTCTGGCAGGGACACTGCCTACCAGTTCCTCACTCACAGTAAGGTATGTAGTACACAATTAGAGGCATTTCCTGACACCCATTACCTAGACACTACAGACCAAAGTCCTGGAAAACTTTACCTCCAAGACAAAACATATGCAGGAACCTTCTGATGATTTGTTGATGTGCTTTACTTCCAATTTGGAAAATTAAAATATTACTTGGTATGCAATGCTGCAAAGGACCTTTCCAGGAAAAATTATAGGACAACAAAGACAAAAGAGTTTTGTAGCTGGATCTCACTATTTTAGCTAGGTATCCCAAGGAAGCAAGACCCACATGATCACAAGAAGGGCTATATATATCTATATATGCATGCCTGTGGACTCACAAAACTATGTCATCTATTCCCTTTTTTCCTTCCCTTCTCATCTGCCCTGTAATCTTTGAGACTTAACAGTCTTTGAGAATTTCTAACACATTTTGTGGAGGAATGAAGCTCATGGAGATACTGATCCTGAAAATCTTAGAGGTACCAATCCCCTAAAATGAAGTGAAGAAAGTGTTTGGGTAACGAAAAAAGATCTTATAGAACCTTTACTGAGGTAAATGTGGTAGTATGATGTCAGTGAATATTAAGTACAGAACCACAAAATCATCAGGGCCTTGAAAAGGCCTTCAAGGCCATCTAGTCCAACTGTCAGCCCAGCCATTGTCACCTCTAAACCATATCCCCAAGTGCCACATCCAGATGCCTCTTGAACCCTTCCAGAGATAGCGACTCCACCACCTTCCTGGGAAACTTATTTCAATGCCTAACCACTCTTCCAATGAAAAAATATTTTCTAATGTCAGATCTAAACATCCCCTGATGCAATTTAAGGCCATTTCCCCTTGTCCTTTTACTTAATACATGGCAGAATAATCTGCCCCCCACCTTGCTACACTCTCCTTTCAGGCATTTGTAGAGAGTGATAAGGTCCCCCCTGAGCTTCCTCATCTCAAGGCTGAACAAGTCCAGCTCCCTCAGCTGCTCCTCACAGGAGTTGTGCTCCAGACCCTCACCAGCTCTGTTTGCCTTCTCTGGACATGCTCCAGAACCTCAATGTACTTTTTGGCGTGGCCCAAAATCGAACACGGTACTTGAGGAACAGCCTCAGCAGTGCTGAGCACAGCAGGACCATCACTTCTGTAGCCCTGCTGGCCACACTGCTCTTGATACAGGCCAAGATGCCACCGGGCACGTGGCACACGCTGGCAGGTATCCAGCTGGTGTCAACCAGCACCCACAAGGCCCTTTCTGCTGAGCAGCTCTCAAGCCACTCTTCCCCCAGCCTTTAGCACTCACAGGGTTGCTGCAGCCCAGGTGCAGGACCTGGTACTTCACCTCCTTGAACCTCATGCAGATGCCCACAGCCAGTTAATCCAGTGCGTCAAGATTGCTCAGCAAACACCTCATCTAACCTGGTGTCATCTGTGAACTTACTGAGGATGCACTCTTCCCTCATCCAAAGCTCAGTAAAGGTGTTGGAAAGTTCTGATCCCAATACTAGATCTGGGAAATACCACTAGTGTCCAGTTGTCAACTGGATTTTGTTCCATTCAACACCAGAGGCCCAGCCATCCAGTCAGTTTTGCACTCAGCAAAGACTGCACCTGTCCGAGCCATGAGCAGCTAGTTTCTCCACCCAGTCTACACAGAATATCCTTCTTGAGGCAAATATTTGAAGAAAAACAAGCCCCCACTGTCTGTGCAGCTGCCTTTTTTTTTCTTCTGAGTGATGTTAGTCCTGATGAGTGGCCTCTCTTTAATTTTGGTGATCGTGCATCCACTGATGTATAAAATTGACCTCATCAGCACTAAGTACTTGAGCAGTGTGAATAGCACAACCTAGGATGCAGGTTAGTAGACTGAGCAGTTCCCATGAACGTGTTACCTGTTCAACAGCTGGCTAAAAACTGTCAGTTTACATGTTACTGATGCAGGAAGAGTTTGGTCCATGGCTGCAGTGGATTTTGAAAACACCATCTTGTCTTCAGTCACAAATAGCAGCAGAACATGGACTGACTTTTTAAAAGTGTTTTTGAAGCAGGAGCCCAGGTTTTGTTTGACTATAGGACCGAAGTACCTACCCCACCACTCTACTGGAGCACCCTTGCACATTCCCACAGAGGGATGGTAATAACTGCACACCTCTGGCATGCCTGGCTATGCTGCCCAGAGGTATTAACCCTTTTGTCCCTGTGCGCAGCATGTGGAGCAGGAAAGGTGGCTCGTATGGTTGGTACTGATTCTCCCCTTCCCTCTGTAGGCTGTACTCTACAGCTAAACAAGCAGAGGAATTAAGTCAGCGACTAATGACTGTCAGCCTGGGAGAAAAGGGGAATTGGAAAGCAATTCACGCTTGAGGACACAGACATAAATTACTCAAATTACTTCAGGTAAGCCACACACAGCATGTCAGCAGCTCCACAGGATCTCCCTTCATGCGTCTTCTACCCTGCCACAGCCTGTGGCAAAGGTTCATTTATCCCTTTGTCCCTGCAACTTTGTGAGGCACAAATACCTTCAAGGACTGTCTCCCTGGAACGATGCCACTTAAGCAACTTCTGTAGCCCTGGAAGAAATCTTACCGTGTGTATTTCCTTTTCTCCTTAAAGCTGGATCTATTATGGGCTTTCGTATGGTCCCTTCTTTCCTTGCACTCACATAATACAGGCTTTTACTGTCAGGAACTAATGCATTAGCAGGGAATAAGAGTAATTTCAGCTCTATATGTTTCTCTATTTACATCCATTTCTTTAGAGAGAATACAATATTCCCATTTGAAAGCAAAAAGATAAAGGGTTTTCAGGGAATGGGTGTTTCAGGTATTTCATTTCACCATTACTACAGAAGCCTCCTGCGATTCTAAGGACATATATGCAATAAATACCCTGAGTAGCCTGTTTCAAATGTTTCCTTATTGAGCTGATAGAGCATGATCATGAAAACAAGGGCTTCTGGCCCATTTTACAGACAGATAAATATGGACAAAGAAAACAGAAGGTAGAACGCTGAGTTCAGGTTTAGACTTCAATGCTTGCAAACAGTGAAACATGCTTTTTCTGAAATAACACACAGTACTATTGGCTCTTAATTATAGGTGTGTTGTCCGAGGCCCACACATTTGGGAATGTTGTATATTATGTTAAAATTAAACAATACAACTTCAGGGGAATCACCTGTTGAATAGCTTTTCTGGTTAAAGAATACCTACAGAGAAAGAACCCTTGAAAGTTTTCCTCTTTTCATATCAGAGACACCAGAAACTCAGTGTTTAACACTTGTTTTATAGTTTTAAACCGCTGCTTTACATTTGTCATGTAAAACAAATTATTCCACTTTATACTACTACAGTGGATCGAAGAATCTGTTCGAAGAAACACATTTAAGCAGCTAATATGCAGTTATACTGTAAGTCACTGGGAGCTGGCCAAACTTATTCCAGTTTTTTTTTCCTTTTTTTTTTTTTTGGTTGTTGTTGTTGTTGTTTTTGTGTTTGTAGGTTTTGTTTTGTTTTGTTTGTTTTTTTTGTTTGGAGGAGTGTTTTGGTTTGGTTTGGTTTTTTGTTTTTTTTCTTTAAGAAAAATGCAAGGGGGCTTTGGGATTTTTTTTTTTTTAGGAGTTTGGACAAGGTATTTTTTACACAGAGAATATGTTTTCATCAAACTTTGTTCTTTCTCTTGTTAGAAATTTTCCCTTATTTGCAAGCCTTGCAAACAGTTCTCCAGCTCAGGGACTATACATAGTGAGGCAGTCTCTGGCATGATGAAATCCTGATGTCAGCTGGATGACACTTTAATAAAAACAGTAACAAACAGCATAGTGAAATCTCAGCCCAATTCTAGGTCTCTATTGCCTTTTTCTACTCATTCCATTCATTTTATCCAGACTATGTAACTGACTTTGGTCTTAAATGATGAAGGCCTTTCGGAGGATTTTCACTAAGCTTTCCCTTGCTGCTGGATTAACAGGATACTCTGATGCATTTTTTTTTTCCTGTAACACTAAGTATCCTGTCACTTTTAATACAAGCTGACCTACTGCAATAGCATTAGTTCAAAAGCAGTTTGGTGTGAGTGAACACTTTACATTGTCTTTGGCAGACATTTCATTGTAAGTACAATGCAACATTCACCACTACAGAAACAAACAAATCACAATCTTTAGGCACCACGGCTACTTTGTGTAACAGAAGGAACTTTCAGAAGGGCAGAAGGGTTTCATGAACTGGAAGTGACACTGTAGAAAGGGCATTAGCAGAGTGAAGAAAGTTTAATAGAAAATATGGCAGGTCAGGATTAAAGGGCAGGCAAAGGTAAAACTATTTCAAAGCAAGCTACTGCTTTCTGTTCAGCAGATTTTGACTAGGCAAGCCTGAACTCTTTGCAAATACCTGTTGTTCCAACTGCAGAAAAATATATTAACTTCATTTTTCAATAATTTTTCCCCACACACAAACACATGGCTTTTTTCTTTATTTCTGGAATGAAAAATGTAACTCCTCCACAATTTACTCTGGACTGCTTTTTTTTTTTTTCTTTCAGCTGCATCTGAGGTTATTGCCAATCCTCTTTATACCACTGAGAAAATTGCAATGATTCCAAAGTGTGATGTCCCCAGAGAAGATATTAAGTAACTAATTAGGAATCAATATTAAAGGAATATAAGCAAACCAGGAAAGGAAATTTATGAGTAGGACTCTCACTAAGTGGAATGTCTTAAAGCAGAAATTCCCCCCTGCTTCATTTTACATTGTGTGTAGTCATTTGCGAATCTTCACTTCCACTCCTCTGCTGGCCAGTTCCTGTCTCTTGAACGTCAATGCCTTTCTTCCTGTGGTGCTACTGAAATGTGCTTTCCTACCTCCAGCTCTAGCCCTCTGTGCATGTCTCTAAAGTTGCCTTCCCAAAAGAAACCCTTCTCATCATAATGTGAAGTTAGATAGGAGTGTTGGATGTGTTTCATCCTCTCCAGACTATTCTTATCCTTTCTGCTTGCCAGAAAAAAAGTTTCACCGGGGAATATTTGACACTACACTACTTAACTGCCAGCTGTTACTGCAACTCTTTAGTGGGCCCAGTGACTGAACCCATTTTTCACTCCCAGCACAATTTCCCAGGCCGAGCCACCCGAGGAGAGGTGTGAGGCTGTGCCTGTGACTGCCTGCTGTTCCCCTCTCCCACGGGGAGGGAGAAGACTCCAGTCGCCAGGGATGTCAATCAAGTGTTCAATTGGCAATAGCCAAGCATTCTTTTAAGCCAGACATCTATTTAATAACGCTTACTCCTTGCTGAAAATTGTAGACAAACCTGTCCGTAATCAGATAACAGGAAAGAGACGGTGACAGATGGCTGGTGACGTGCGCACCTGCCCCCTTCCCCCATCTGTGGCCGACTCCCTGTGCGCTGTGGGTGTCTGTGCGAGGCAGCCCCCGCACACTTGGCGCTCCCAGGCAGGCTGTGTGTGTGTCAGCAGCGTGTTCAGCCTGCTGGGTGAAGCACAAAAGCCATTACCAGGAGTTTGGGTGCTGTTCTTGGCCACGCCGATCGTTCACAGGTGTTGAACAACTTGACAGGTGGCAGTTGCATAACCCTGGAGACAATTTTTGGTAACTCTACTGAAAATCTATATTTTAACTTCTTTTCTGTGTTGCTGAATAAAGAAGGTTCTGCCATGGAATTACCTTTGACAGCATTGCCATAACTATACTAAAATTACTGAAATACACAAAAATCTGCAAATTTTGCTCACTTTCAAAAACCAGAAAACATACTGATGTTTAGAGGTGTTCTCAAGGAATCATAACTCTTGATGGTACTGCACTCAAGAATAAAACCTGATGTTTACTAGCTGTATCAGTCAGGCAGCCCATCTGATTTGTTGAAGTAGCCATGTCGGGCCAGCACTGCATCTGAGATGTTCAGGTTGTTAATTGGCAATAAATAGAAACACACAATTTAAAACACTTTTGATTAATGCAAGCCCAGATAAATCTGATTTGGCAGATTTATTAGCACCCAATATTATACTGTGACCAAAGAGTGATTAGCCAGGACCCTAGACAGGCTGAAGATATATGATCTGATATGGCAGCCTTTTTCTGCATCTATCAACAGATGATTTTTAGGTATTTGTGTGTTTGTTAAGTGCTTGTGTAAATTTTTAGACTGATAGCCCTGAAATAGGAAACTTTACCTTTAAAACTGGGAGCAGACTGAGTCTTTTTATATAATGCTGTATTGCACCTTAGACAAGGCTCGTGAGCTCATTGCTAAGTGCAGGACAGGAGAGTTACTTGGTGCTTATTCTCCAAGGAGGCAGCTCCAAATTGTGCTGAGATATTTCTTTGCAATGTTGAAGATATGACAATATCTCGGATGTGCTTCACATATTTGGTGTGTTTATGCTGAGTATAGAAATTGTCATTTTAAAAATATCAAATACAAAATTTTCATGCTGCAGGTCTGTATTTGCTTTACACTGTAATTAATCCAAAAGAATTAGGTATCCCTATCAGAATATTTTAGTGAAAACACTGGGGAGAAAAAGCACAAAGCAAGTTCTCCAAAGATAAAAAAGATAGAACTTGAGAAAATTCTTCCCCCTACACCCCTGCCTTGCTCCCTTGCATTGGGAATCAGTGTAGAATTTGCTTCAAATTGAGATAAGCTTTGGAAGTTCACATTTGGCCAGAAAAGTGTAAATTAGCTGATAAACTATTCAGAGGATACTGAGGAAAGGGAAATTTGACTGCCTGCAGAAATGGAGAGCAAAGGAGAGGCAAGACTAAAAAGAAGCTGACAAAAGAGCCTTGAAATTTTCAGTGAGAATCTAAATTTTGTGAGCTATCCTCAAAGAAGCCTGTGTTACACAGCCATAAGTAACACAGCTGCTGCTGAGTTCTCAATAGAGCTGTAATAGAAAGTGACACGTATCAGGGACAGAGGGCATAATGGTTATTTTCTTTCATTATTTCCTGCTTTCTTAAATTCTTATTAGGAAATTAATAAACATATATGGTTTCCAGAACAAATCCAGGCACTAGGAACTTCCTAGAGTACTTTTTTTTTTTATTACTAATGGTAATTTTGCCTACAGGTGAAGTAACAGCTGAGTGACTGAAGGTACCCTGATGATTAATTTAATCAAAGGAGTAGTTAATCCTTAACCAGACCTATAGACAAAGGACAAAGATCATTTCCCCTATGACTGGGTGATGAAGAATACAAACACTTTATTTCCTAACACAAAATATATACTAAAAGTTTATGAGGAGATAAAGAGGAACGGAGAGAGGATCAATAACGGCATTTGAAGGCATGTTGATTTTTTTTTCCTGAAATTTTGTGGCATGTTCTTAAATCATACCATAATCTAGAGGCCTCATAGATGCTACAAATTAGTCAAGACACTTGCACACAGTAGAACACATAATACACAGCAGGATGAGGCAAAACTCCATCTACCAACCTTAAATCCTAGGAAGATGGGCTGAGATATTTTTTATTTCTGCTGTTCCAAGGACTGAAGCTTGCAGAATAAACTCTTGCAGAACTTGGGAAAGAGAAGTAGCAAGAAAGATTCCCTCATCTTTGGTGTATTCTGTCTTCATTAATGTCCAAAGTATTGGAAATTTGAGACTAGACAATAATTTAAGAGGTTAGACCAAATGTGGAATTTAATAAAGGTCTGGTAGATTTCAAGACTCTCTTGAGCAATGATGCTTCTAAAGATAAGAATGTAGAGTCCCTGGCTTATTGATAAGACAACTTAGTGTTGCAACTGGATTCCTCAATTCATGAAAATATCAAGAGTTAATGCACCAGCTCCACTGTCAGAACAAGGGTTGCAATCCCTCCTGCCCATAACATTCTCTTCACTGTTTGATTTCCACAGCTCTCGACTTAAGGTTAACAAAGAAAATAAAAGGAATGAGACAAACAAAACCAGTCCTCAGCCTGTGTTTTGCAGTGAGCAGCAAATCTCAGTATCCTCACATGCCCCAGAAATCTCCTGAGATGACTCACACCTCTCTTGGCTATGCGGGAGCCTGGGCTGCTCGCCACTCTCTGGCAGTATGGGCCGTCCCCCACTCCGCATAACTGCTAACACGGGCTGTTTTAGCCATGGGCGTGAGGTTACACTGGCTGTGTAAAATAAAATGCAGAATAAACCCTCTGCCTTGGTGCTTGATTGCCCAACAGCTCAGGTGTCACAAGGCTCTGTTTCCCTCACCAGAGAAACCTGAGCTCACCAGGGCTCCTTCCCCAGCTCCGTCCGTGTCCTTGGGCAAGGCGTGACACAAGGGAAAGGCTGTGATGTGCCTACAGGCACACAGCAGGTGAGTGGCAAACACAAGAGTAGAGTAATTTTCTACCCAAGGGATCCTTCTTTCAGAATCCAGTCCAACCCAGAAATTCAAAGAATTAACACAAGCTTCCACTTAGAGAGCCCATCTGTAGAAATTTCTGTTATATGAAAAGCTAATTAAGGTCAAACATAGAACACTCTCTGTTGGAAGACTTGTTAAGTCATTCAGTCTTTGGAGGAGCAGGATTGGTTTCCACAGGCCTCTTGCAGTATTTTGCTCAAAGTACTTTCACAAGTCACAAGTTTTAGTAGTCCCTTTGCAAGATATTTCGGTCTTCCTTTCGAAAACTCCAACCCGACTTTTGACTTAAATCTATCTCCACTTGAGTTTTACATCCCCATGTCTCTTAATCATGCCTGGGTACATCAAGATACACTTCTTTCATTCCTGGATGTTTCTACACTTAAAATACTTTTAGTCTATTATAACATCATTTCTCCTTAGTCATTACCTAGCAATACATTGGATTATTAAATCATGACAATATTTTGTCTGAGTTCTTTCATTCTAGTCTCAGGATTTGCTGCTTGCTACTGAACTCCCTCCAATTTGTTCCTCTCAAAAGACCCAAATGGATTCAGCAGGCAAACACACTCAATGTACAATATGATACTGATTTATCACATTTTCCTTTCTGTACCCCTCCTATTTTTACATCCTTCTGAAAATCAAATCCTTTTTGGCACTTCAGTAAAATAACCAGTTGTGTTTAGCATCCAGTCCAATCCTTTTCACACAACACATTGTTGAGCTCCCAGGAGACATAAAGTGCCCCTGCATTTACATGCCCAGAGATAAAACTCAGCTCTTCTGAAAAACCCGTGCCACCACAGCACTGCTTGAAACAAACTGAGACCTGTCACCTTCACTTTGAGAACAAAGATGGGAGATGATCTTCAAGTACCATGAGTAACCCTCGAGGAAAGCCTGGAGCACAAAGGAAGCTTGGATATACCTCTCTTCCAGTGCTGGGAGAGAATAAAACCGAACGAGATGGCCAGGATGGGCCAGGAGCTTTGGGAGCATCGTCCCTTCCCCCTTCCCACGCAGTGAGAGCTCCCCCACCTGGGCCTCCTCCTGCCCGCCGCCCTGGGGTGGAGGGTTGCTAGGAGAGGGAAACCGGGGGATTTCAGCCGGGGCACCTCTTTCCCTCCTGGCACAAAGTAAAACCTTGGTGCCACAGAGGCTGAACGTACTGGAAAAAAATGGTAGTGCTGCGTTTCTGCAGAGAGAAAGTGTATACTTTGGGAAAAGTGTTCGGCCAGCGTTTATAAGCAAGCTGTTTAACATAAGGTGGGGGTTCCCTACTTAACCTTCTAAGTTCTGCTAGATGAGTGACACTTGGCAAAGACTAAATGAGGAGGAAATAACTTTCATGGCACGCTCCCCACTTACGCCTTGCTTGTGGGGACAGCCCAAAGGTCCCAAGCCAGTCCTCAGCCACGGCAGCAAGCACCAGGTGTGACAGGATCGCTGTCCGGAGACGTGACAGGGGGACAGGTGGTGGGGACCCAGATACTGCCAGCAGCCTCGGGCCCCAGGGACAGCCTGAGAGGAATCCTTCCTCAGCCCTGGCCTGAGACAAGATAACAGACCCATGAAACTCCAGAGCGTCCCCACACATATAAAGGGCAGAGGTTTTACTCTCTTGAGCACCTTCAGGACGGGTCTGCCTGGGTCGGGTGCCTGCTGCTGCAGCAGCTGCACTTCAGCAGAGTCCAAAACAAAGCTTTCCCTAAGTGCTTGCTGTGGCTCGGGCCTGCCAATCCTTTATCGTGCTCCTTTTGAAACGCTGGTATTTTCCAAAGGAAAAGAAAACATCCTGTGCTATCTGGAATTTTCCATGGTTACACTTTGCCCAGAGGTGACTTGTCCCTCCAAGGAAACTTTCAGCATTATGTAATATTTTTTTTTTATTTTGTTGTTTGTATCTACAGAGGCAGGCAGATAAACGAAGACACAAATAAATGAACGAATAGCCTGAGATTTTTATCAGTGCAAGGATGACTCAATTATCAAGACAAGTGCTCTGGAAAGTTTTAGACTTTTGTTAATTGAAGATTGCTGAAATTCCAGAAATCCAGGGTGTCATCCTTCAGTCTTTCTCACAGACAAAAATGCAATTTAAAAGAGGGGTGTGACTGGAAATACCTAAAGGAATGCCATGTTTAATTTTGAGATCCTGTTAAACTGTGCTTTCATAATAAGCTAAACGTTCAAGTAACCATTCAAGGATGTTTTTTGTCAACATTTAGAAAAGTGCACAAATATTATTAGTTTAAAAAATTTGAATCCCACTCTTAATGTTTAAATATACTATTTTGCTGTAACCACTGTTATGTGGATTGCCACTTTTCTGAACTTTTGAATCCCTAAGGAGCATGCAACTTTTTTTGAAAGTGTGTTAATTCCCTTCAGAAGTAGCTCTAAACCCACTTTCCTTACTATTCTGTAATATAAATATTGGGCATCAAGTATATTTCGGTGTTACTGTAAAATTCTTGCACACACAAGCTATGATAGTATAATATATAACTTCTAAAGACTATAATTACTCACACCAAACCTACATGCACACACAGTCTGAAGAAGGGCTGGGGGTCTGGTTCATCAAGATGAACAAGACCATCCTGTCATAAATATATTTTTACTGTGAGGTGCTTTCTGTGTGAACAATTTAATTACTTGCTTGAGCAATAAAATTCCCACAACAGTAAAACCTGTCCAACTTAGCCATTTCTCACTTGATTAACCTGATGAAACTCAAGACACCTGTTTCAAACTAACCTATTTTTATAGAGTAATTATCAGAGAACTTGACACTTTGCCACCATTTTGGCATCATATTGGCAAGATATAAGACTACCCCCTCCCAAAATGACTTTCATTCTGTGTGACAGACACATTTGCCTGGAGCTATTATCAGGAAGAATGCACAACACCTTGTCAAAAAGCAGAATATTTTTTTTTTTTTAAAAGAGATATTACCTCATTGGGGGAAAAGAGAAGAAAAGTATACTGATCATCTATATGCAGGGTCTAAGAGGCTAAATGCTTGTGTTATTGATCTACTTGGGTTAGGAATTCAGGAGTTATATAGAAGCCTTTGCATGTCTGTGCTTTGCTGATCTGTACTGTGTTTCTTCTGGGACACAGAGGAGAAGCTAAGTTCAAGGGTTTATCCTAAATTAATCTTTTATTTTTAATATTGCATATGTCCATGAGTTGTAATACCCAAGGTGCTAAAGGTCTGTGAGTATCTTCCAAAGCATTGCATTACACCTTAATGAGGAAAAAGTTGCTCAAAACCAGGAAAGAGCTGTTGTTTCATCTTGGTTTCTTGAAAAATAGTACAAGCCTTGTGGCATGGGATTTAGAGCATCAACCCATCTGCTCTGGTGGTTCAATTCACTCACCTATTGAGACCAAATTCTTAGTTAAGGGAATTTCAAATAAAATTAACCTCCTGCTTCGTTGGTATGCCATCTGGGGATCACTTTTCTCCTCTGCAATGTGGGAGAACTCATTATGTGGGTTATCCTTCAGGGCTTGCTCTGTGCTGCCTATGAAGTAGCACTGGAGTGATAGGGAGACTTTTGCACAAGCCCTTCAGTGGTGCTGTCCCAGCAGCAGATTTGCTGCAAGTAGGAGGCTTTCTGAATTACAGTGGAGTAGCAGTTTATGCCATTATATTAAGAATTAATTAAAAAAACATTCTTATTTATACTCCAGCTCTTGATTATCTCTGAGCCTGGTAGCAGCAGGTACTATTTACCAAAAATCCTGAAGAATTAATGCCAAAAGAGAACATAACAAGAAAACCAGGCCCAAAATGAGACACTCTGCACTTCACTCCTCCACAGGCGGATATCCTAACACAACCTGTTGATTCCCTGCTTCTGGTATACAGAGATTGCCTCTGACTTTTCTCAAAGCACACCCAGCTTTCATGACAACAGGTGGGGAGAATAAATTCCTCTGTTTATCTGTGCAGAGGTGCACCATGGACAATCCCACACACAGTTATGTACATCATCCCTGACTGAAGGAACTGCTTACTGGGCAGCAAACATAACTCTGCCTTCAGCACTCAGCCCTTCACCCACCTCTGAGGGATGGGTAAATCTTCACTGAAGCCAGTCCTGTGGTGTGAAAGGGAGAGCTTGGTAACACCACTTGTTTTGATACAGCTTAAACTCTAAACTCTTTCAGCCAAAATAATATATATATATATATATTTTTATATATATATATATATATTTTAACCACCAAAATCATATTTTCACAATGTCTTTCCCTGGACTTTCTCGGGTATAGAAATGCTATTGCAAATCATAATTCCCATTTGACACTGTTACACAATTCACATTTTCATATAGGTTCACAATTCACATGGGTTTGGCCCTTAGTCAGAAACCCTCTTTAAGTAAAGCTGACAGTGGTGCAAACACCAGCTGGTATCAGTGGAAACTAAACTAACCTAGTATCCAAGATGGAAAAATGTTCTGTTGTCCATCACAAGTATGCTGAAGCACCATTCCTTCGTGTCAAACACAATTAACACTGTGTGGGATGTGAGACATGGAATGATTTCATCTCTCTGGAGGAAACACAATTGCTCACTTTTTTCTTCAGGTGTTCCACCTTCCCAAAAGACACCTCAGATTATACTATGTACTGTCTCACTCCTAAGGGTCAGTATAGCACATCAACAGAAAAAACGCAGCTTATTGCCAAATTCCTGCATGCATCATTTGCAATTTTGTTCCGTGGGCACTTGCTGACTGAAGCAATCTCAATAATAAAGGCAAAAATATGATTCCTAGAAGACTATTACGTGGAATGACATAGAATGCAATACCCTATAGCCAGGGAGAAATGATGACTTTAAATGAATGAAAGCAGTGCTACTTATATGGTGACAGGAGGATACTGCCTTTCAAAAAAATATATATCTGTAATGAAAGCTAAGCTGTTATTATGTGTAAAGCAGCTGCAGAGAAAGTGATAGCATTAAAGGCATTAGAAAAAAGATTATCTGTTCTCTGTAATTAAATCCTTTTCCCTACTTTATACCAGATGACTTCTAAGGTCACATGAGCACAATTCAAGCATCATCCTTGAAACTAGCCTGAAGAGGTTGTAGCCACTCACTGGAAAGCCCTCAACCTGCAGGGATTTAATTATTCAGTAGTTTCTATCCTGCCTTTTCTCTCTGTGAGTGGAGGGCTGTAACATTGATCCAAAACATATCTGGGAACCGTTTGGTCTTTGATCAGTTTCTGCTTCCTTCACACCTTTTGCCAGTGATGTCTCATACTTTTGAGATGCCAACACATAAATAATACTTCCTTGCCAAGAGGACAGATATTCCTATCCAACACATAAATAACGCTTCCTTGCCAAGTGGACAGATATTCCTATCCTAGTTCAAATATCTGCAATATATAAAAACACACAGTGTTGGGTTTTGGTTTCTGAAGTGGGAATATCCATTTCCCAGAGAATGAGTGCAGTGCAAGGCTGTTTTCTTCCTGAGTCAAGGGGACAAAGGAGTGTGTCCTCAGATCCACAGCAAACACAGATATTCTTCAATGGCCTTTTATCAGTCTGGCATCAGTTTCTTCATGCTCCTTCCGTCAGCTTTACTCCCCATGTAGCCCCACCTCACCTGCTGCTTACATAGTATCCTCCTGTTAGAAGCAGTCACACAGGTTTAAAAACAAATAAAGGTTTTGCATGATCCAGGAGGAGAGTAGGAGGGACTCCTGCTAGTTCAAACTGTGAGCCATATCAATGGTGATTAAAGAAAGAAAAAAAAAAAAAGGAAAAAAAAATCACTGATGTTCCTTTGTTTATGAGAGCTGGTGGTCTCAGCCTAGTAACAAGGGAAAAAATCCATTCACATGGTTGTCCTCAGCCTGCTGGGAGGGTTGCAATGCTTGCAAGGTAGAAAGGCTGAACTTACCTTTCCTCTACCCGGGGTCTCTTTGGGTTAGAGATGGAGATCAAAAGAAGATAATGATGGAGTCAGACCTGAATATATCACATCCCTTTACTATCAGACAAATCAAAGGCTGACTCAGGCCACAGTCCTTCTGCTCCAACCATTCTCCTGCTAGACAAAGTGGCATCCTTCTAGTACAGTTTTAAAGAAAGCAAGCTCTGACATTTATAATCTATTTTACTTTATAATTACACACATTCTTCAGCTTGCAAGGCAAGCTTTTCCCTTCTTAGTACCTAGCACTGAAAGAAGAAAGAAAAACATAGGGGAAAATTGACTTAGGCCAAACAAGAGTTTGAAGAAAGTCAGATATGAAATGCGTCTTTTTTTCTCTTATGCAGACAAAACAGGAGTGTAAACGAATCTGCTCTGCTGAAGCCAAGACTGCAGGAAAGATTGGAGTCTCTATAATTCATCAGGGAACCGTAGTAGTGCTAGTGGTGAGAGGGCACAGATAATGGAAGAACCCCGGTTATTGACTGAAACCCATTGTCATCTGTGGTCAGAAGCCAGACTAGACTAGGAGCAGGCAAGAATGCACCAGCCTTTGTATTTCATCTGAAGTCCAATTTCTGCCCCTTGGCCTCATTTTGCTTTACTTGGCCTCCTAGCTTGCTCCTTCCACTACCACTCTCCCTCTATTCTGAGGGATGCAGCAAACTCCCCAAGAGATCCTCACCTCCAGGAGCTTTCAGGATTGCCCAGACCTTTGTTCTGCTTTCCAATGAGTGCAATTTACAGCATGTCCCAACAGCACTACACTTCAGGAGGAGTTGAACACATGGAAGGGAAGCCAACAGAAACACATGAGTCTATGAGGTTACTGAAACCCCCCTCACTGGAGGTAACTCTGATGAACTGGAGAGAGTCAGAGCCAGAGTAAATAGCAAAGTTCTGGAGAGCCCAGGCCCTTTACTTCAGTCAGTGACCCACACAACAAACATGAGAAATGCTTTTTCTTAACCTGAACTTTTCTACCCAAGCTTACAAACACTCTGGCATTTCACCAAACTCGGTAATATTTACTTTCAGAGCATTATTAGACTCCTTTTTCTGGGCAGTTAAAGTATATTCTGAGAAGCATCCAAATACGTAAATCAACAACAGGAAGAAGAAAGCACTGCAAGGGCACATAGTGAGCAGACCAGGGGTAATGGCTTCAGACTGAAAGAGGATAGATTTAGATTGGATATTAGGAGATAATTCTTTACTGTGAAGATAGTGGGGCACTGGCACAGCTGACTGAGTTTGGGCAGAGCACTTGGGATATGGCATCCCTGGAATTGCTCAAGGTGAGGTTGGATAGGGCTTTGAGCAACCTGCTCTAGAGGAAGGTGTCCCTGCCCATGGCAGGGGTTGAAACTAGATGTCAGAACTTTAAGATTCCTTTCAACCCAAACTGTCCCATGAATCTATGAAACAAAGTTTTACATATCAAGTTGTGGGTGTCGTACAAATACAGCTTTCTTGTACTACTGTTCATACTCCACAGAGAAAAAGGCAGGTCAGCCCCTCTTTTGTCTCTGAGGGGGTTTAGATTAGATGCAAATATTTTAGATGGATTCTTTGTTTTTTTTCGAGGGGTACATTTAAGAGCAGACACAATGTATGTTCTTTATTACAGAGGTTTACAGCTCACTGCAGGTATTGAAAACCGAGGCAAACGGGTGGCTAAGACTGCTTTCCTGTACGCTTTTTACAAGGGCATGGTAAAATTAGGTATTCAAACTATTTAATTCATTAACCTGTGGCTGGCGCTTCAGCACAGTGTATGAGCAAATGATATACTGACAAAATATGGATTTAACAAGGGTTTATTTCTTAACCAATTGAATTTAAGGTCGATTTATGCCCCAGAGAATGAAGGTACACTTGTACATTTTTATCCTACCTAAAGCAATAGATTATTTTTTTATCTAAACATAGGTTACTTGTGGGATCCTATCTTTTCACTCTTCTTAATACTATCTGGCAGCATATACTACATGTTGCAAACATGTCATAATAACAAAACCAACCAACCAAAAAAACCCCAAAACAACCACCCAAACAACCCACAACCCAAACTTTCCTGATCAGTTAATTTAAAAAAAAAATATTTGCAGTTTAGCATTAGTGCATTTTATTAGTACCATCATCCTTTAGGAGGAGCGAGGAATACATGATGCACAAATGCTTACAAAAGTAGGTTTCTTTAGTTCTAAGAAGAAATGGCAAAATCATATACTATTTATTTCATCTCCTTAACAGATACATATAGAGAAGGCAGAACCAGATCCTTCTCAAAGCTAGGATGGGAAGTAACAGTTCCAAGTTGCAATGAAGGCAATTTCAATTAGATGGGGGGAAGTCACACTGAGAGTGCTTTAAGAGTGGAGGAGGTACCTGTGAGCTTGTGGAAATTCCAGTCTCAGAGGTATTTCACCCCAGCTGGAGGAGACCATGGTCTAATTTGCTCCTTCTTTGGGCAAGATGACCTCCAGCAGTCCCTTCCCACCCAAATTATCCTATGGTCCTGCCGCCCTGCCTTGCTTTACTTCACATTAGAGTAGGTTCTTATGTGGATTCCTGCAGTGGACTTGGATCAGTATTAAATCTCTCAACAGATTAGAAACTGTATGTGGGGTGGACACCAACTGCACAAGCATTCCGGTAGAGTTTGCTCCATGAGATGCATCTCAAAGAGTTACAAGTTCATTCAAAGGTATAGATATTAAGTTTCTGTGACCAAAAAACTCCTGAACAACCAAACAAAAAAATCACTCTAGATGTCATATTGGGAAGGGCCTTCCTGGGAAAGCCTGAACCCTCCTGTCTTCAGAGCACAACTTCCAAAACCTTGCCTGCAGTAGAGAAGTGGAGTAGGTAGCTGCTCAGTGTCAGGTTGATGAGAATGCTTTGATGCATAGGAAGGCTTTCAAACATTTTCTTAGGAGGCATTAAATGGTTGAAGGTCAAAAAGGTTTAAATATAGGCAAGTTTTAAAGCACCAGAGAAGTATTTCTATCAATATAAGTTAATATATTTCTTTACAGGTACTAGTCCATTTAACTTCATGTTAAAATAGACATTTGAATGTTATTTTGGTCAGACATGCAGTAGAAGTCATTTTATATTTTCCACAGCCAAGCCACGTCCCATAGTCATGAAGTGTTTAGTTTCCTACCCTGCTAAGTTTCTAGTGACATACATTTTCATCTGCTCCCCTTGCCAGCTCATCCACTACTCTCCAATCCCTGATCTGCATCTTCTGATTTTCCATGGGATAGAGGTTTATAGCACATGACACATTTCTACAGTTCCTCTCTGTCCACTCACACCACTGTACTCTGTCTTCATTAGTATCCTACCCTGTCTCCCTGTTTTCCCTTTTCATTTGTCATTGGTGTTTTCATTCTCATTTGTGTGATTTAGAGTCCTTTTTTTTTCACCCTCCACATGTGTTTTCATTTTCCTTCTATTGTGATTAAGATTTCATTTTAATGCAAATTTCAAAGCAAAATATTGTTTTCCCCAAATGCTACATGCACTCTTACATTTGAACAAGACAAAACCACTTCTCATCCCTTACCTTTTGTTCTAGATTTTCCCACCTTGCTATGATGGTTTCTTTCTTCCTGTGGATTAATCTCTTGTTTATTTCTTTGATGCTCTTTTCTCTAATACACAATTGTTTTCCTTTGATGGTACATTAAACTTCTTTTCTTTATCAGCATGTAAAGCTTGATTGATTTTTGACTTCTTTTGTCACTATTTTCTTTGAGTAACTTTTCTATTCCTGTCCACTCTCAGTATGGTATTTTATTCCATCACCATTTTCAGTAAACTGCCTCAAAGATAATGCTAAACAAATAGGGCCAACACAAATAAATCCTTTATATGTGCTGATGTTAAAATTAGTGCACACCTGCAAGGTAAAGTACATAATTTTTTTATTTTTTTTTTTTTACTCAAGTCACTTTTAGACTCTGGGACATCACTAATTTGAATTCTGAATATGCAAACAAAGAGAAGTTGGTAAAGATTGCAATTTAGAGCCACTTAGCAGCGTGAAGGCAGAAGCCCTACTTTCCCTTTCCCTTAGCCAGGCCATAACTGAAATTCAGTAGAATAGTTATAGGTCCCCTGTCTAATGGAGTCTATAGGTCTGTAGTCAATTCATTGAAATATTATGTTTGTGACCTTTCATTCTGGCATGAACAACCACCAAACTCCTTTTTCCATGAAGTGCTGTCAAACATGGATGTTTTATCAACTTAACTCTGAAAATTGGAAACAGTCACAAATAAATATTGAGATTGGTAAAAATATAGTTTTGTTTATTCAACCACAACCTGTGACCTGATTTTGCATGTCCTGAAGTATATGATTACATCAAGGAAGCAAGTGAAGTTACAAGATCTACAAAAAGTGGTTTCTAAAAAAGGAAAAAGGTATGGAAGATATAATGTAATAGCTCTGCTCTTGATAGTAATTGCTCCAGGCCTAGCAATTCCTCACAGACAATTCAATTAAATGCTGCCAGAAGCACAAATAGAGCTCACACGGTCTTCTATTTCTTGCAGCGTTGCACTGATGTCATCTTGTCTGGAAGTTACTGTGAAAGGGTGTTCTTACTGAAGACATAACTGCTAAATAACACAGGGGTGTCCAAAGCAATTAGAAAAACAATGACCCTGTGTTTCAAAACTTGAGTTTCGCAGTCTCCAGAAGTGACCTTGTTGTACCTGGCAATCTCATACTGGATAAAATATATCTTTGCGTTCCAAACGTTTGATGGGTTTTGCATTTCTCCCTTTTGGGTTTATGCTTGCATTCCTAAAGAGTTTCTGATGGCAACTGAAATAGCATACACTTCTTGTTGTGCTGAAATTAGCAGCAATGAATCACCTGAACTGAATTTTTTCAGTGCATAATTTGTTTATTTGTTCTAATCTCCTGTTATTGCACAGATACCTGCCTTTCTGAATCTAATCTTGTCAACGAATATCATTCAGTTACCACTTGTCTTTCCTAACTTAATGATAGGGTATAGTGTTACATATATACATATAAAAAATATTAAGCACAGTTTTGAGACTCTAGAGTTTTTGATGGTAACAATTGTTTGTGAAACAAGGCAAATCAACATTGTAGTGGCACACAAAAAATCACGTAAAAAGATTAAGTATTATAATTTATAATAAATTGATCAAGCATGAAATTTGGGCTAGTTTGAAATTTGTGGTAAAAAATTCCAAAGCAGCAATACCTGTAATTATTTTTATAATAAGACAGACTAAAAAACTTACAAACTGCACTAGGATAGAGGAAAAATTTGAAAATATTTCTTCAAAGAAAAATTTCAATCATCTCAAAACAGAGCCTTATAAAATGAGGTTAAGCTCAAAAAAAACCCAAAAGCTGTTACCATATGGAAGTGCCCACTTAAGCCTCTGGAGCAGCTTTAACTCCGGCTGTCAGCGATATTGTTGCAGAACAGTATTCAATAACCTGCTGACGCAATTAATGCGTGTTTGTGTTTATCATCTCAAACAAGGAAAATGTGCCTTTCAGATGCTCATTAAAAGTGTTCCCAGGTGCACAGCAGCCGGAGACAGCAAAACCTGTGTGTGCTGTGGGCACAGGAGATGTTCATGGCCCCATTGCACTGGGTGAGTGCCATGTAACACAACTGGCAGCAGTTCCTGAGGCGGGTTAAGCATTTGTAATCAGAGTACTTAAAATGTTTTAAAACACAAGGAATCCATGTCTGTATCTTATTAAGTTCTGGTGCCAAACTGGTTACTGCCCATGTATTTGTGACTGATTCCAAATGTATAGAAATAAAGAGACTCCTGCTTATCAAAACCTTTTTGTTGTTTTCTGCTGGTGTCATAAATTTTCATATGAATACCCCTGTCAAAGCATTACCGCAAGATCCTGCAGTACCACAAGAATATTTAATGAAACAAATTCCAGCAAGTGCTGGCCATAAAAACAACTTGCACAACATCCTACAATTCAAGCAAGCAAAAATAGTGGTATCATAATGGTTTAATTTGAGCCTAAGCTTCACTAAAATTTCTTGATGTACTTTGCAGTCCAATCATTTCTTGGATGACTTTGATGAGAAATCTGTCCTTGCATCAACCCTTTCTCATTACCTGAAGCTTTTTTTACACTCTTTCATAACTAAGACTGTATCTAGCTATGTTTACCCTTCCCAATGTTTCACTTGCTTTAAAAAAAAAAAAAAAAAAGTACTAGCAATCTAAGCTGGTTTTATTTTTGTATCTCTCAGCAAGTCCTAATAAAGCAAATTGAGCAATATTCTCAGTTTATTGTATTGATAAACAGACTGTAAAGTGTTTTATGATATGGTACTTCTCGTATGAAAGACACTAGACTAACATAAATTGCAATTGTAACTGTAAAGTACTAAAATATATTTTCCCTCCAGGGCTCTCTAGTATATTTGGCTGAAAAAAAATAAAATAAAATAGACTTGTTTATTGTGTATATTTTTTGTAGTGTAATTAAATGTCTCTATGGTTTCCACTCAGAAACAAAGTCCTATTTCCCTGCTCGAAGCAGTCTAACTTTACAGAGCTGCTTCTTTCAAATTGGAGGTGAAAAAGCATTTTCTTTTACACTCTCTTCAAACTGTCTCCAGAGGAGTGGATCTCTCAGTACTTGCAGCCTGGCCATTTCCAGGCCATGCTAATGGCCATTATTTTAAAAAAGCATCCAATTCCTGAGACAATCTTTCCTACTCTCCCAGTGACAAACTCACTGTAATCTGATTAACTCTCTGTAATCTGGACTGATGCAAAAATTTCAATTCTCCACCTAAACTGGTGTCAAGTAGATTTTTTTTTGTGGTGGTAATTACTTTGGGTCTTATCCAAAGTGAGTATCAAGAGAGAAGGCATCTTCCCCACCCAGGATTAGGACTTGCCAGTGTGGCAAGTCCCGTACCCTAAGGGAGGAGAAGCAGCCACCGCGGCTCTGCCCGCCACCAGTGGCGGCCAGAGGTGGCTGTCCAGGCTGGGAAAGCACAGGGGCTCTCCGCCTCTCCAGCTGAGGCACCGGTCCTGTGACCCCAGATCACTGCAGCTCTGCGACATCCACCGTGAAACTGAGGACAGACCATCCTCAGTGGCTTTATGGGAGAAACACAGAAATCTGCAGGGATGTGATAATGTAGCTACAGACTCCAGACAGGCCTCACTTTGCACAGAGCAGAAACATTTTTGAAGCACAGCTCTTCGAAGACACCAGGACCTACTCCCATCCTTCTTATAGTGTTCACCAGCAGTGAAATTACTGAAGTGCCTGGAACTGCTGCAGGGTGGTGAGAACAAACAGGATGGATCAGAGCAGTATCCTGAACCATGGGTAGGAGTCTTTGTTCAGTAAATACCACCCCTCCAGTATGTCCTTGCTTTAACACCACTTCTCACCCAGACCACCCATTAAGAAGCAAGTGCTAATGGAGCTATTGTAATTCTTCTTCAGACAAAAGGCAGCAGTTGAAATAATGGATAACTGAGGAAAGAACACTCGAAGAAAAGCCAGAGGACAGGTAATGGATTTTTGAAATAAACGTGGAGGAGAGATACTTAAAAAAAAGTAACCTACTCCTCTCATTTGGTCTTCCTTTGATAAAATGGTGATAAATCCATTACCTGTTTTAAGGTTCAGAGCAGCTGCATAATGAATCTGCCTTACATACATAAATACACAAGAAAGTGCAAATTCGACATTACACTTCAACAGCTTGTGCTCCACTCTAAATGAGATGGAGAATTATACAAGCACAAAAACGCTCCCTAGAGTAGCTGAATGCAGCTGGTGGAATAAAGGCTGAAATAGTCACAGTTAACTCCTGATACATGTTTAAGCACACAATGTTAAGCCCTTCTCCTGACATAGACTTTCATAAGATTTGATTGTCCTTACAGAAAATTTCAGATGGGATTTCTCTCAGTCTTAACTCAACAACTTGCCAAAAAAAAGGGAAAAGTACCTCCTCAGTCACATATGACAGAGCAGCTTGCTTCACTGTGGCTCTTTCTAGATCATAAAACTGTCTATTATAATTCAGGACTAATTTAGATGTTTGGAACAGTAGTATTCCTAACTCTCTCTTGAGCAGTGGTATATCTTGGATCTGACCACGCCTTTCTAATTTGAGAACACTATTGTATCATGTGCATTCTCCAGTTCTGACTCTTGCCTAAGCCTTTCTTAATGTTCTTCAAAGATGCCTTTTTCTTTTTCCATGAGCATCGTAACATGTGGTAACCTCATTGCTGAATATAGCATAAGGCAAATACTTGGCATTGTCTCACGGAGTCATTTTTCAACCACAGATTCATCCTTCATGGCTTGTACGCCCATGAGATAGAATTTGTTCCACATCTGTATCTCTTTGTACTCATCATTACACTATATTGGCTCAAAACCTCCAACATCTTCTAACCTGGAATTTCTGGAAAGACCATGTATTATGATAAAACAAAGCTGATAAGAACACAGAATTTAAAGCTTGCACAGCTGACCCTACACCTCTGTGATGAAGATGGAATAGCAGTAGTAATATCAGCAGTACAGAATGCTTTTCTCACCCGAACCCTGGGGAATGTTTCAAGAGGAAGAAAAGAAACAAAAACAAAACACAAGCAAGCACGTGTCACAAAAGTGTACAAAATATCAGGCAAGGATAGAATTCAGTCTTAATTCATATGTAACTGGCCCAAGCTGTAAGTTGGGCCAGGGTGAGTGTGCCAACTGTTGTGTTGCCTTCAAGTAACAATCCAACACCTGACAAGCAGGACCTCTTACGACCAGCCTGAAGGAAGGAGGAACAGGTACCTGAGGTGACACAATTCAGCATTCTAGCAGTGTGTGCTCCTGGTTTTGCACTCTGCAGAACTCCTGTGAGGAGGAAGAGAAGGCAGATCCCCAGAGAAGCCCTTCTCTTTTCCTTCCCATAGACACCCCTGCAGGGAAGACTCAAAGGAGGAGAGATACTGTCACAGTATGTTTTGTGATAACCCTGGTATGATCAGAATTTATCCACAGCCTTACTAAATTAAGATGGTACTATATTGTATTGACCTCCTCAAAGAATTGGGTTTTTTAGATTTTTTCCCTTTAAGATTTCTTGATAAATCTGTTGGTTAGTGTATACAAAATCAATCTGATCCCTGAAGTCTCCAGACTGCATATCACTGCCTTTAATAATGCACATCCTTCCTGTTGTGTGTGTTCCTTTCCCTCTGGGATTTGTACTGAGGGGTTTTGATGTTTCTTCTCTCTAGTCATGACAGAGGATGCATCAAACTTTAACTTAAGCATCTTGCACTTGGGAAACAGACACACACCCTCAATGAAGACCTTATGTACACTTTCAGAGAGGTGAAGACCTGTCTCCTATCACCATTTCATCAGTGGAAACATGACACAGTCCAAAGGCAAGCAGGTACACAGCCTATACCAAGTTGAAGGAACACGTGGTTGCTCTGTACACAGCAGAACTAAAGAAACCTGGACTGCCCTCTGCGTAGATTCCCAGATCTCAAACAAAGGGTGCATCTTTTTTAGTTGGCTCCTCACAGAGAGACCCTAATAGGATCTCTCTTCTTTTCCTGGACCCTACTTCAATAGAACTTAGAAAATGCTCCAAGGTCTTTTCTCATTTGTTAAACCGAATTGAATTTTGCCACCGGTTTTGCAGGTTGCTTGGAGGGGAAGAGGACAAAAGTACAACTGAGTGTGCTCATTCCCTTGCAAAGTCAGCCTAAAAATCCTGATAGCTGGGGAGAGGTGGAGGGAAAGTGACACACATGAGGGGTGAGAAACATCAGAAAACAGAAAGAAAACAGCATCAGGACAAAGCAAAGAGAAAAGACGAGAGGGTTATGCTTGAGCTGAGGTTAGTGAACAGCTGCTGAGAGAAGCGGCCTGAGGGGCATGAGTAAAAATTCCCACAGGTGAATTCTCCAGTGAGACTTTAGGTCCTACCACAGTAGCCTGTATCTGTAGTATCTGGACTCCAGATTGACAAATTTTGTATGTGCTGCTATTCTGGTGCCTTCAGTGGGAAACTACTGAAAGATTAAGTTAGGACTGTGTTTCAGTGTTTACATCTGTAGAGACCTACATAGATGGTTTTGGGGATGGATTAAGTCAATATAAAGAGCTCTACTGAGCAAGCCTTTCCCTTGTTTTACAAATGAAGGTATCTGTTAGAGAAGATCAGAGTGCAAGTGCCACAAACTCAATGAGACTCTTAACTTGAGATTTCAGACACAAAGATGACTTATGGCAGAATGATGGGCGTATTTTCAATGTAACCTGTTGACAGAGGAGTTAAGCTTTCGACCTGGTGCTCTAAGCTCATGTTGGAGGCATTGTGTATCACGACATTTTAAGAGCATGGTTAAGTAGAAGATTAGTTTGTTTTCCTTGGCTTTTTTTTTAGTTGCCCTCTGGGTCAAACAGTCTCCCTGGCAGAAGAGGGAGAGTGATTCTTGGTGGTTCTTGAAGAGCAACCACAGCTCCAGCTGTAAAGTGAGGAAGCATGAGTGCAGGAAGAGACTAGCCTGCTGCACAGTTTCAAAACTATTTACAGCTGAAGAGATATTTTTACAAGTAAGTTTTATGAACAGAATGGGGCTTGCATGTAGACTAGAAAAATAAAACTCTTTATCAGGTTCAGGGCAACACTGCAAGAGGTTGTGAAACAGAGCCAAAGTCTTTACAGGAATGTTGCCTATCCCTGGAAAGAGAAGAAACTTGTGTTGTACATTTGAGGGGGAGAAGAGGCAGGGAATCTAAATCCTGTTTGAAATGTCATGGGTTTTTATTCTTTGCAATGAAAATACTTTAAATGTCTCTATTTTTCAATTTCTTGCCAATATTATAACAGTTTCTGGTTGTCTAAAGACCAATTTTAGTCTCTACAACAGAGAAACTGGAGAATGGTCTTAAGTTTGCTGTCCCACCTGTTCATTCCAATGAAATGCGGTTGGCCAATGTGAAATGACATTACTATTATTTTTAAAGAACACAGTATACATGATTCAGTGGGGTTATTTCCATGTTAGCTACAGGGAAAGACAAGATCAAATACAATTGAACAGCCTCTGAAATAGATACTTCCATGTAATTAAAGGCCTTTTGTTCAGCCACTGGTTTTAATACAATTGCACAAATATGAATAGGATTCAAGTTCTGAAGGTGCCCCATATTTACTCCCTGCCTGCCTCTTGGTGCCTTGAGGATAGGCTATGCTGTCTGGGACAGACCTAACTGGGGAAACCTAACAGAAATTAAAAGAGGAGAAAAAGTTGTGGGGGAGAAAAAGTTGTAGGAAACTCACAGATGTATCCAACCATTTCCTCTCTTGCTCTATTTCTCAAGCGTCTCTGGCTTGGCTTCCTGGTGAGCAGGAAGGAAAGGATAAAATGGGCTAAGGTAAATGTCCTCTCAGAAGGACACTGGTAGCTCTCTTCATTTAGACGAAACTGAACCTTCACCCTACTTGCCAGGCCCCTGCCTCTGAGTCAGTACCTGACTCTTAAAACCTTCCTGCAGTTAACCAAAGACATCTTCACTTTCTCAAAGAGTTGGTATAAAAATGAGGAGACAAGTTTTCCCTTCAGCAGTTCCCAGTCATTAGACTTTTCACATTACTTACCTGTCTAATCATCCAACCCTTCATCTCTGGGGAGCTCAAAATAATGCCCAAATCACTAGTAATGAAAATTGAGCTTCCTTCCTAATCTCACACCTTGCCAGCAATCCCTCAAAACAGATGATATTGCCCTTATGATCCTGATAAAAAATAAAAGCAGGTTCTCCCAAACTTATCTTCCTTCCTTTGATCGTCTTCACATCAAGCTGAGAAGACAGAATTAATGACTGTACAAAGGTAGAGTTAATGGAGATAAAACTACGTACAGCTGAAGCATGTTCTCATTCTCCATACCTTTAAGCATATGAGTTATCATGTAATGTAAAAATAAATAATGCATATTAAGGGTATTGACCTGAATCCTAATCACATTTCAGAACAGTATTAAGACCAGTGATGAAGCATAAAGCTCACAATTACAAATCAGACCTCAATCTGCTTTCTAGGAGCCACATATTTATAGGCAGTATAATAACGCCTTTGATTATACAAACTGAGAAGAGACACTTGGTAACAAAGTCCTCACAAAGTCCGTTCTTATTTCAACAACAAAATGAAGGCTTTACATCTACAAAATCTATCTTGAGTTTTCAAAATTCAAAATTTAACTAAGCAAAACTTACTCTTAATTTTTGATGACTGACTGGCCCACACAATATAATCTCTTTCTTTCAATATTATGGAAGTTTCCCAGATGACAAATGTTTTCAATTGAGCAGAAAACTGTACATATAGTATTATTAGTTCTTTAGTACTACAAAATAGTATGGAGTTTAGAGGTTTGGGCTTCTAATTTACGGTTCTAAACATGACAGTCAGTCACTTTAATTTTTTTGTTGTAATTTCATACTTGGAAATCTCGGTTCATCTAGCTCACAATTGTAAATTTTTCACTCTTGCTCTCCACCTGCCTATTTCCAAAGGGTTTTATTCACACAAAACTTTTTGCATGAAAGGACAGGAGGAATCAAGAGAAGGGAAAATGCCAGCAGAGTATTATCTCCTTCTACATATACTTGCGCTTTCTGACTGCCAACAAGAAGCCCTATTATACTGTGCTTTTGTCTACTGTGTTATGCCTACCATTCCAAGGCAATAACAACGGAGAAGGATAGCTTTGCTCGTTGCCTTTTCATAATTACAAAGCCTTTAAAGTCACTCCTTTTGGATAAATACAGGTAGACAATGGCTAGCATTCAGTGAAACTGATGAATACTACACTGAATGCAAAATGTATATAGAGCAGCAAAGAGAAAAATGTGGTGCTTCACACTGAAGCCTTCACATGCCTTCAGGGCTTTTGTGTGACTTTCTGTCTTTCTTGCTGAATATACATAACTTCACAAAGATCTTTTGAAAGAGCTGCCAAAGAGGTAATTCACATTTTTATAGCAGGAGAGAATGAAATGTTTAATTCTAGTGTTAAATGTATTCACCCCTGCCCCTAGCACCCACCCTTTTCTTTAAACACAAGAGTTTTTGAAGAATATATGTTTTGATTTGAACTGCCATATTTTGCTTTATTTGAGTCAAAACTGATTATTGAGGTTGCTAGCTACACATGAAAACAGAGAGGGGGAAAACATCCCATCCTACACCTTTTATGGTTTTTTCTCACTGGATTTGACAGGAAAGCTCTTCGTAGTTAATATCATTATTTTTCTTTTCCAAGACCAGACCTTTAATTGCACCCATAATTTCTCTTATCAACACATCTGTATCCAACTGTGCTAACACTTTGCTCACCTTCAACTTTTTTTTGTTTGTTTTGGGAACATTTCTTTGTGGTTCTAAACAACATAAATTTGGTTTCCTCATCAAGAAGCTCATTTAGCTGCAGCTTGATTGCAAGTAATTTGCTGTAAATGTCTCTGTCTTTTAATTGTTTGTGCCTTTTTCTAATCTATAAACTGTAACTTCAGGCAGGTCATTTCTGTCTCACCATTTTCTCTTTGGAAAGGCATATCTAATAACTCACCTCATATCCTGTGGCTTTAGGCATCTGAAATCATACGAACAGAAGGGATAAACCATCGATTCAACTCCAAGTTCATTTGGAAAAAACCCTCCATAAAATCTCCTTTTTAAGGAATAGGAAAATAAAACTTCATCCATGAAATTTAGCTTGGTGGAAAATAAATGTGCATCAGCATTGGTACAGAACTGACTCTCTGTTCTGTTTCCACAGAGTTTCCTTGTGACCTCCAAGAGACATGAAATTCTAAGTGCTAATTTGGGTACTGCTACAATCCTTGAGTTAATCAGAGTCCAATGAATTTTATTATCACAGTTCTGCATTGGCACCATTTCCCCTACTGGAGACAGAATTCATGATCTCATTAGAGTCTCTGGTCTAAGTCAAGCCAATGCATAAAGCAGCTTTTTTTTTCTTTTTAAGTAATCTCATTAGAAGTTCTACCAAATATGGTATCCATATCAAATCTCTTTAATTCCTCCCACTTAATCCCCTTTACCCCCAAAGTGTAACATAAATATATTAGTCAGATTAGCAGCACATTCAGGAATAATCCCTTCCAAAACAAGAGACCTATGTGTATTTTTTCTGATCCCCAAACTTTTGTTTGTATTAATTATTCTAAAGCTGACTGACAGCGTGAATAATACTCTTCCCCCCTCTAGTCTGAATAGCAATTAAGGAATTTGCATTTTCTGCACCTTTTCTTACAAAATAAGATATTTTCTATGTATTTTCTGTTCTGAGCAAGTGTCTGCTCTGACTCTCGCTGAAATCTGTGGCCAAGCTCACAAATGAATGTTTTCATCTCCATCTTAACTTTACAGCACTTGCATAAAGCACAAAACACAAGCAGGAGTAGGGCAGCCTTGGGATGGGGAAAGAATGCCAAGCACAGTAGCTTTCTTTCTCTAAGGGTTCCTTATGTGTGTTTTCCCACATGATCTCAAGACCATAGTTAGCTATTGCACTTGCCTGGTGGGGACCATGGATTCCACCCAGAGGAGTGCTGTTAGCAAAAAGAATGAGAAGCAGTTTCTTATTGTGGTGGTAAAAATTTAGAAAGCTTTGCCAGTGCCTTGAAAAAATTTCCTTTCCATTGTTTAAACCACTGAAAATACTGAGACTATATTATGAAGATCACATTCTTGCAGCCAAACACACAAATGCCAACAAAAAGCTTTTAACCAATCTGTGACAGCTTTCTTTGAGAGACTCAGCAGATGTGTGCACATAGAGGAAACTGCACTAGACACACGTGTATGTATTGTCCTTTCTGAGCTCTCTTTTCTATTTAACATGTTTTCTTGATGAGTAAATAAAGGGAAGCAACGCAACTAGACAGCCTGCATGTTTTACTGACGTTGCCAATACCCAGCTATTTCGAGAAGATATATTGGCTGAGAAGTTCTATTTCATAAGCTAAGTGGCTGATGGCTTCTTGTATGACTCTGCAAATTATTGAAGTGCTCCTGAAACTCTTCAATTTTTCTTCAACACCTTTTCTTTCCATACTGGAATCCTCACAAGTTTGTGATACTTGAGTCTCTCACATGTTAACTGTGGAGAGACTTCCCTATGGCAAAGACAAATTGGCTGAGGTGCCTCAAATTGAACAGATTCAAGTACTTTATTATGCCATTAAAAATGTTTAAAAAAAAGTTTTAGGTCTGAGAAAGAGGTTAATTTTGTGTTAAAGCTCTTATTTCCGACACATACTTGTATGCACACACACCTGGAACAAGGAAGAAATTTCCAATTGCCTGACTCCAGTTAGGAAAAGAAAACAGACAGCTTCTGCCTAAAAGACTCAGAATGCCAAGTCCCATTTTCAAATGTGATCTAACTCTTGGGAACCTAAAGGACACAGGAGTTAACAGGACTGATCTGCTAAAACACTTCTAAATAAGTACTACTAGCATAACATTTCTGGATGTCCCTGGGAGACAAAGCAGTACAAGCACCATGTGGAGACTTTACGATAGGCTCCCAGATCTCATTTGCAGAGGGATGCATGATCTTCTATCAAGTGAAAATTTTGTATCACTTACTAAAAGTCCTTTGGGCTCCTTTACTCCTTATTTCAATCGCAGCTACTCAAATGCTGGGCTGGCTCAGAATGCAGAATAAGATATTTAGGACACTAAAAATACTAATTCTAGGAGTAAAGTATCAAGTCTTTGGATTGATGAAGCAGATATGGTTAATAACAGGAAAGACACCAACAAAATGCCACTAGCCTGCTAAGTGGGAATGGTATAATACACCATGGCCATATGGACTCAAGTAATTACATATGAGTAACCCATCTGATCTTTCACGTAGCCAGGCTTTTATCTCAGATAGTCCCTTTTCCTCTGCTATTACCAGCTTTTTGTTCTAATGAAGAACATCCTCCCCTTTCACCACCCTTATTATGTCTAAGTAATCATTATACACGGATACAGAAGAGGGTAAATTCCTCAAAGCAGAGACATGCTGGGAAACTGTAAAACCTTTTTGCAAAGCCAGGACAACCTGTACAGGGCCATTTGTTACCAGTGGATAATTCAAATTGGTCTGGTTTTACTGGGAACTCCCACAAATTTTATCATGATTCACATAGTGAAGAGAGTGAAATGCATCAAAAAAAAGAAAAAAAAAACCCAAATCCACTTTTCCTTCTTTTGGAATGACATATTTCATTAAAAAATACAGAAAGAAAGAAAGAGACTTGTATTTGATCCTTATATCAATAGACTCACTGGTCAGCTCGAGGGAAGGGGAAGGATACTGGATTACATAGGAACCTCGAGTTTTGAAAATACAGAGTATATCTCCCATAGTGGAGACATATCATCTCAGGTCTCCTCAACAGCATGAATTTCCCTCTTGTCTTTATATCTGTATTGAAAACTCAGAAACAGCTTTAAATGTGAAATGAGTGTTTAGCTCTCAAACAGATTATACACAAGAGGCAGAGGCAAGAAGAACAGAATAGCGGAGCTATGACTGAAACACATAATTGTGATTGGGAAATAAGAATGTAGGTTGTGTTTTCCAGGAAAAAGTGACAAAATTCTACTCTTTTTGTCTTTGTGGAACTTCATAAAAAATACAGCAAAGTTTGCTAATATTGACTTCAGGCATTTCTAAATCAATCACTTTGTTTAAAAAGAGACAGAGAAATGGCCAGGTCAGAGTAGGGGGGACATTTAAACAAGCGAACAGATGCACTTGTTAATTTCAAGTGGAGAAAAAACTGGAATAATTCCAGGTTGACCTGAGTGAGAGGAAATTTCTCTAATATTAAAACAGGCATCACTACTGCCAGTAACAGCTTCCTTGTAGTTAATCTTTTAATATTCACAGGAACTATTCCAGTACACTCCTTCCTAATGGGTGCTACAGAAATATGAGGGATTACAGTTTCATACCACATGTGATATCAAACCATAGCCTCCTGGGGCATTTTACAATGTGTAAGAAGCTCAAACTTTTTGTGCAGTAAAGAACCTGACGCACCTCAGAGTAGCATTTGCTTCTGGCTGTAGACACAGAACATTCAAGCTTGCAGGAGTGTCTGTTATGTCCATTTATAAACTGATTTCACCATGCTGACACCAGAATGTTTAAGATAATTTGCTTGATTCCTGTAAGGAAGTAATTTTGCTCATTTGCTCATGTCTGATGTTGAAGGTTTTCTTAACCTACGTGCAGCCATCAGTTGGATGTAGCAAATCTGAGGGAAAGAAAATTTTCCTAAAATACTGGCTAGGGAGTTCCAGCCGCACCAACAGATCTCTCACAAACTCCTCTCTGCGGTTTTGAAAAGAGATATTTACTTAGACTGAAGGCAAAGATGGGCAAAATTGTACTCTGTCGTCCAAAGCATATTTTTTTGTGAATTTGCATGAGATGAAAGTTTGCTGTGTTTTTAGGGAAAGAAAAATGTCAACCATTTGACTAAAAATGAGCTCTTTGCAGCAAATGCTCATTTCTATCCTTTTCTGTACACAGAAAAATTCATCTCCTTTATACACAAAAAGGGCATTAAGAAAATGTATTTTTTCATTTCTCTGAAGGTGTAAGTTCCCCACGGAAGGAAGTTTTTCCTGTGTAGCTGTAGGCTGTTGAAATCTTGGAACCAATTTTTTTTCTCAGTTGGTAGCTTGTAGTCACACTAACCCCATTAAAATATCTTGTTCTGCTCCAGACTGACACTGGAGTATGTCTGACAGACAAAGACTAGTACCTGCACCTGAGGATTAGTTCCATTTACCCTGTGCAGCAACAAAAGCTCTTGTTTCTTGGGAACGTAGTAGACAGTCCTCTGATTTGCTATGAAGTTATTAATGCTGCCTGATATTTGTTTTGACAGCTACTCTGTACCCTCTTTAATCATCTTCATCATGGTTCACAGCTCTTTTTTCCCTTCATTTCACTTTTGCCTATGCTTCTTATGGAAAATTGCAACATACAACTTGATAAATCTTTCAGCCCTCCATGTATTTTGCCCCTTTGTCTTAACTTTCAAAGTTTCTCTGTTTTGCATCTTTTTCCTAGTCTTCAACAAGAGCATAAAGAAATATTCCAGATGAAATACTACTGGAGTATAGTATTTTTAAAATATTCTGACTCTCATGAGAGAAAATTAGTGTGCAGCCCACGTCCACTCAACTATAAATTTGGTTATGCATTAAAAGAGCTCCTTCAATCCTTGAGAAAACTTTTAAAAATTGTATTATGAACATTAGTTGCCTGTCTTTATTGCATTTGGCTGCTTTTCCTTTGAAGTTAATGATAATACTTAGAGGACTAACCTCCGCTACACAAGAGCTGTCTCCTCTCATGATACTTTTTTGAACCATTCCCCACTTTGTCACCTGTATTCCATTTCCCTGGACACACTGCTGCCTGTGAAGCTGTAGCTGTGTCTGCCTTGTCTGCTGTCAGTCAGGTTCCCCTTTCTGCCTGCCAGGGTGCAATGCAGGAGTACAGATTCTTTAAGGAATGTCACTGCTACCCAGAGCTCCCCCAACAGTCCCTCAGCCGCTGCCAGAACAGGGGTACAACCTGGTTTGGAGCTCTATGGTCCAGTTTGGAGATTGAAGAAACCTGCACCAGTTTGGGGGATTCATGAAAAAAACCCAACCAAAGAACACCCCACCCTAAAAATAAAATTTAACAAAAAACAGGAAACGATAAAAAAATCTCCAATTATCTTTCAGGCATGTGGAAAATACTGTTGTACTTAAAGTTTTACAAACAGGAGGCCCTGACTTCAAATCCTTGGGATAAAATTCTGTTTCTCTCAATCACATTAAATGCATTCTTTTCATGTCAGTAGATTGTATACATCACAGAAAAGAAATGGCTCTTGGTATCTGGAGGTTTCAAAGTCAGATGATTATGATCAAAGTTTAGCATCTCAATGCCTTACAGGGAAAATCCATTTAGAAATATAACAGGGGAAGAAAGAGCAGAGCCACTCCACTTTGATTTCCAGCCAGGGTATATCTAGGAACTGAAAACACACAGGTATGGTCTTTTCCTTATTTTCCATGGACTGTCATATTCATGAGAGAGTCTCAAGGTGGCTACTTGCCCCACACAGATACCCTTTATGTCTCTGCTCAGAGAAAAACAACATTCAGCATTTAGGGTGGAAATGCAGACCTTTTATAAGGTGACTTTCTCTCTTTCAGTAAAATCTCCCTGTCCGGCTTTACCCTGCTGCACGTGTCAACAGTCTCCAACATCAAAACCCACCCGAGACACTGCAATCTCCCAAACACTGCTCTGTATCACAGCATCTGACTCTTCCTAATTAATTTTCTTTGTTGTATGGAGAGCATCCAGGAGCTAATTGTTCTGATGAGACAGATAAAACATCAAAGGATGTTTCAAAATGAGTTTTAAAATGCGGCATGTTGACAGTGCTGCAGCCTGAGGCCCACCAGCATTCATCCAGCCTGTGCCAGGAAGAGCTGGTCCTTGGGGCTCCGTCAGGTGTTCGGGCACTGCCTCAACAGCTCCTCTTTGCAGGGCAGCAAGAGCTTGGTGTGCACTTTGGTCTCCATTGTTTTGCCTCCTTACCTGAGGCTGCTGACAAGAATGCAAGTTCCCTCAGTGGAAGGAAAAGGGGTCATATGTGAAGTGATAGAAGATGGTCCCCTGCTCTTTTACCTTCCCCGCCTAAACTCAGTTCCTCTATCCCTTACTCACTCTCGCTAATTCCAAATAAGTCCAAAGTGGCCATCAGACAGTAATGAGTTTTAGCCAATGGCAGGGTGGATGGATTTGAACTCCTGACTCAAGAATTAAAAAGCTCCACACGTAGTTATCTGTGCATTCAGAATTCGTCTGTCTCACCAAGAGCACAGCAGATAGCTCTGATTTCTGATCAGATCTTTCCGCTTCACAAAAATAACTACCTCAGCCAGAAACAGGAGGCACTCCAGCCCCCATTACCTGATGTTTGTTTTCTCTCTAGCCTAACAGAACAAGAAAGTAATGTAGGAATCCATAAACCCAATTCAAGTAATTATTGTTTTTTTTTTCTCTTAAAAAGATTGTTCACAAGATGAACAATAGAAAATGTAACAAAAGCAAAGGAGAGTGAGACATTAAGGCAGTACATAGGCACATATTCACTGGGATTCAAGGGACTTCCACAGATGCACAAGAGCTGTCATGAACAGGACTCCTGTTTGAAACAAGGTCTTGGAAAAGAGAAAAGTGGACAGAAAACAAAGAAAACATGGGAAACTATTTAAACTATTTTTTAAACTATCTGAAAAGGAATAAGAGGTAGAAAAATGTCTGAAAGAAACACAGGAAGAAGGTAAGAAATAAACTGTGCTTGAGATGGTAGAAAAGAAAATAACAAGGTCACAGTGGCATGTGTAGAGATGCAAAGAGAAGATGAAGCTCTGTGGGGAAAGCTGTTGGAAACCACAACACAGACAAGTCAGAGCAGCCTGGCAGAAAACAGAATCCCTCATGCTCTTCAAAACAGCATGTTTCTTCCCCATCTCCTGCACTCCCAACACCGAGGGACTAGCCTCAGTTCTCAACTTTTGCAGGAAAGAGAGGCAGAAAATCATAGGCAAGATGACTTTGTGCCCTGTAGGATTAACAGCAAGTATCGAGACAAAATTTTCTCCCGTCCCTGACTGTCAGCATTTTTCTGGAATGTCCATGGTACTGTTTTGATAACAAAGCTTGTTGATAGGGGTACAAAGGAGGCTCTTGGAGGTCAAACACCACCCTTGGAAATGGAGCGACAAGTTTACCAGACTAGCAATGTTGTTTTTGGTGTTTGACCTTAAACAAAACATGAAGCTGGCAGGATAAAAGAAAAGCAGAGTTATAAACATGAACTGAAACAAGTTTTTCAAAGTTCTATTTAAAATGCAAACATGAAAAGGAAAGAGAAAATAATCACATGTGAAAAGCAAAAAATGCAACCAAACCAAAAAGCTGCTATTAGAGCTACAATGGGGGAAGAATTCAGAAGAGATATATCACCACTTAGTATTTCTATAATTCAGGCCAAGTAACTGAAATTATTAGCCAGTCCAGCCTGTCTGGAAAAGCTACTTTCCTGTGTTGGAGATCAGATTTTATTTTAGGTTATTTTCAGTGGTGTTGATGGAATGAGATGAAGAGATTAAGTTTTACCTATGCTGCAGTAGAGATCTGTGGACAGAATTTATCTCCAGATCAGAGCTCAGGGCCAGACTTGGAGGCACCATGTCCAGTTGGTGAGTACAGTGACTTTGGTGGCCATCGCCACAAATGCCAGCAGCCCACCCAGCACCTCTCAGCATTTGGCCTTATGCACAGAAGTCTGAAATTAACTTTTGACCAGATGGTTCCCTCCCAAGGATAGATGGAGTTTCACTGAAAACACTGTCACTCGCTGTGTGACATTATATTCTTAACAGGTTCTGTTATCCTCGTGTGTTAGAATCCCTTGCAGTGAGGCAAACATCACATCCCTGAAATAAAAATACCTAAGAGATACAGAGAGAACCAATATGGGAGAAAATGGATATTTGTAAGGAGCTCTTGAAAATGAGATTTTCTGTCCTGTGTTTCAATTATATTTTTCCCTTCAAAATGGGGACAAAATGTTAGTATTTTCCTCATTTTTCCCTTCAACTGCAATTTTCAAAATTTCTCAATTCAATGTTGACTCAATAGCATAATTTTCTACATACATTTCAAAGCCCATTTCAAAAAATCAAAGGTCACTGGAAAGTAAAACTTCAGAAAACTTTGTAAAAACATCTTCAAAGCTTCTTATTAGAAATAATGATGTTTCAGCATAATTGACACGGCACTAGATCTTGTGAAGTAAAAATGGAAAGATGTTCTTGAAGTGAGTTTTGCAGTTGACTGTAATATTCTCTCTAAATTTGAAATAACTGAAACCACAGTGATCTTTTGACCACATGACCCAGTTAGCCTGGTAACAACATGGGACATTCCTCAGGATTTCCCTTGCAGGAAGAAGAGTTTGCTGCTAAAAACTGAGCTCAGGATTATCATCTCCATGTCGCTGTGAGGTGAGGGGACTTGCCCAAGGCCATGGTGAAGGTCAGAGCTGAAGGTAGGTAAGACCTAGGTAGGCAAGATGCTAATCTTGCATTTTGACCATGGCTTTCCCCTATGGAAAGCGGTGGACAAGAAAAAGAACTAGGGGTCCATATGGTTTAGAAGGAACCTGAAAGCCTTGCTATGATGACAGCAATTTCTTCTGGGAATACTGCATGAAACTGTCAACACATCCTCACATGATGGGGATAACATCCCAGATTTTGCAGCTGGGAATTCAGGCATGCTAAATAGAGGAATTTGCCTTATGACCATGGGACTGACCAGAGGGGCCAGGAGGGTGGGCAGGACAAGTTGCTGGCCTGGTTTTAGTTGTTTACCCATTGTCAACACAAATTAACTTATATATCACCACCCTGTTGGTTACAAAAGCTGCAAGTACTGTTTGGTTCTTCTCCCCTTTTCAAACCTGGAAATGTATTCCACATCTATGTCCTCTGAGCCCTACTCCATACAGTTCTGTTTATATGATAATGGCAAGATACCGCTTTCTTTTCACAAGCTAGAAGCCAGGTTTCTCTTCCATTCATCCATTATGGAGCGAGAATAAGAAAATGAATACTCTCATATCCATTATAGATATCAAGAGACTGAATCTACCAAGAGCTAGAGATGACTACATAGCTCATGAATTACAAAGCAATTTTGAGACACAACAGCAGCAGAAACAGTAGTAGCGTTTGGCACAATGTACTGCACAGATGTGGTATCCAGAGATTGAAAAGGAAAGGGAATTTCTGTCTGTTTACCCATCCATCTCGTTACTGTGTGGCTTTTACTTCCAATGTGGGAAAATTAAATCTTTTACATGCTATTTTTTCCATGCATACTCTAGATAAATGCTGTTGATTTATGAAGCCTATATCAGTGGCATAAAATATAAGTATGTCACAGAATTTGAAGAGGTATGTTCAGACAAATATGCTGGAATACCTGAATCTGTGAATTAAGATGCATAGTAAAAAAATAATAAATATGTTGTTACCATAAATTAAAGCTGTAAAGATTTCTTTTTCTTACTTGTTGGCGAAGGGAGCTATCTCTCCAGTGTCAAGATTGAACTGCAGGGCACTAATAAAACATGACACAAATAACAAATAAATTTCCTCTGTATTGAATGGTTTGAGATTTATTGAGGTCTCTTATACCAAGATCTATTGGGAGTTGTATAATCTAACGTATAAAATTTATAGCTAGGAGATAAAATGTGGATAAAATAACCATTGCCTTACAATATTATTTCAACTCTTGCATCTAATTTGAATATAGTTTAAGACAAAACATGCAGCTTTGGTGGAAAAAAGCATTTCCACTCAGTGAAAGTCATGACAGTACTCTGAAACTGAAATACTAAGAGAGAGTACATCAAGTTTTCCTGACATTTTACAAGTACATAGATTTACATATAAACTAGTGATCAACTCTCTTTAAGCTACATAGGGGTTTTAGTCATTTGTACACATATATTTTGTTTTCAGTTTTCAACAGATTTCTATTTCTCTTAGCACAGAGTTTAGGTATCCTATCTTGGCTAATTTAAACTGTATGGACCAGACCCTCAGCTGGAGACAGAGCACAGTATTGCACTGATTTATGCCATCTTAAAATCTGGCCAAGTTCAGCTCAGAAAATAAATTCCTGACTGCATGGATACAAGTGTGAGTACAGACTGTAACTATGCTTCTGTTTTCATTCATGGTAGTGTCAGTTCAGAGATAAAGCAATGGCTTCCATGTTGGCTTGAATGTAAGCCAGTAGGAGGAAAAATCAATTCATTTTTTGCACCTAATCTTACCTCTGCTTGATTCTGTGTTGGTGAAACTGCACTGACATAAAACTGTGATCACTCCCTGTTTATACACAGAAACAGAAATGGCTTCACATTTTATTCTACTGTTCCATTTTGCAGAACTTGCCACGGCAGATGTCACATTCTTCAAAACTTCATTGTCCTTGACACAGTCAATTTAACTGAAAAATAAACCACCCCTTTTCCAATAAGCATAATATAATTTTTCAAGAAAATTCCCATATGGAAAATTTGGATATGGGAGATTGCTACCAGCAAACCTGAGACTTTTACTAGGAAAGTTTTTCAGGAAAGAAGAAAGGAAAGACCCTCCTTTCCTGTAAATTTAAAGCAGGTCTCTCTATTCTCTGATTTTCAACTATTGTCCTTTAAAGAGATCCTGAAAAACACTGTCACTCACTGAAGAGACCAATCTTCCTTCCCCTGCAACATAAAAAAAAAATAAAAATTAAAAGGTTCCACATTAAGGTAAAGATGCACTGGAAATCCAAACCTTTCCTGGAAGCCCAAAGGACCTGGACAGTTGCAGTGATGGTGCAACCTCTCTCTATGATATTAGACCACCATTCAAACACAGTTTTCAGTGTTGATTTCCAGAAGGAGAGAAGCAGAGAAAACAGCCTCAAGTTGTGACAGGAAACGTGTAGGTTGGCTATCAGGAAAAATTTCTTCATGGAAAGGGTTGTCTAGCAGTGGAACAAGTTGCCCTGGGAAGTAGTGGAAACACCATTCCTGGAGGTATTTAGAAGATGTGTAGATGTGGCACTCATGGTTTAGTAGTAGACTTGGCAGTGCTGGGCTGATGGTTGGACATGATTTTAGAGGTCTTTTCCAAGCTAGATGATTCTATGATCCTCTTCTTCCCAGATGGGTTAACAACATTAAATAGCTGTTTACCTAGATATTTATTTATCAGAAAGTTGACACCTAGTCTAGATTATTTAGCAAAGAACTACCAGCAGCAGTCAGAGGTAATGGTGTGTTTAGTGTTTATTTTGAAACCAGATGCAATCACTGACCTTGAGGTGAAAGCCTCAGTAACTTCTTCCTAAGCCTTCTGAGCCCTTTTGGTTACACAGTTAAGGTAAGAAGTATCTTAGTGAGTTTCTTTACAGAAACTGTCCCAGAGATTTAATGGCTAATGCTTTCTCTGACCATTTTTACTACTCTGACCTTTCTCCTCTTATGGGCTTAGGGAGCCTGCCCTTCTGAGTGCTATAAATTAGTATAAAAATCTCCTTTCTGCACGTACTTTCAGGCACTTTTTTAGTTTGTGAGTTTGTGTGTTGCTTAGTAGAGACATGATTCCATACCTGTTAAAACAATGGATTGAAGAGTTCCTTCTGTTTTTCTTCCCCAAAAAGCATGTGTGGAATGCAGGCAGTTCTAGCCCAGCCACACACATCAAACCATCCCCAAAGTCATGTCCTCTGGTGAGGTCAGAGGTGCACAGGCCTTTATGCCTTTTAGGTCTTTTTTAACAATCTAGTGTAATATGGTAATGTTCATCTTTCTGACAAAGATAGCAGATTCATCTGTTTAGTACCTGCTTTTGTCTGTTTAATATTTGCCCCATGTGCAGAACAATGCAAGGACAATTTGGCAAATAATCTGCCACAAAATCAACCTTCCGCATTTGGATGAAATGCCCACAGTATGGGGGAATGGTTTGCCCAGAGTGTGCCCTGGGAATGGTCCAAATAGTGTCAGCCATGTGTTAGAAGTAAGCTTTTCTACCTCAAGGGCAATAATTTGGGCTAGGACAAAGGGCAGACCATGATGGTCAATGGAAGTGGATGGTTTTGGCAACTGGAGTGCCTCCTGTCACTCTGAGAGTGAGTGCATTTTGCTGCCTCTATTTTGTTTTGCCTTTTAATTTATCTGTCTGTAAAGCAGGTTTAGTACTTACACTCACCTGACCATAAGGAGTGGTGTTTAGACCTAATGAATATGGGCTTTTTGAACTCCCTGGATGAAAGAAAATATGTAAGTGCAAATTATCCTCTTGTCTATCCTCTCTGAAGTCTAACCTACTTTGATGTGATTGTGATCTATGTCACTTGTAGTGTGTTATAAGGGGGGTTCTCACAGCAATGAATGTAAGTAAAGCTTTGAATAACACAAAGTAACTCATGAATGTCTAAGTTCAAACACGGGATGGAAATTATTATTTTAGGCATAGTTCCAAGCTTTGGTTAAAGTATCTTTAATTTTTAAATTACTTGCTCTCCATTTACAGCTTTCATATCATCCTTGACTCATTAGAGGCGAGACCCTCACGCTGGAATAGATCATCAGTACTTTGCTGACACCAATAGAATCTTTGTGATTTGTACTTCACTGAGCACCTAGGCCAATGAAGGGTATTCAAAAAACACAGCCTGAGGCTGTACTCCGTTGAGTTGGTCAGGAAAAGTGGAGTGAACAAAAGCTGCCAAATATGAAAGCAGAAATTCTTAAATTTTATACTCATGCACTTATAGAGTAACTGTATAGGTTAATTAAACCATCTTTTGATTTGTACCACCATTCACTTTTGATCTTTGCACTAGGAATGCCATGAGGAACTGTTAGGAATTCCTTATAAATATATTAATATAAATATTATAAATCCAAATATTGGAGAAATAATTAGTATATTTTTCCTCTGCAGCTGACCCGATTTGAGTCAGTCATGCAAGCAGGTGAGCAGGTTTGCTCACATATGGCTATCTCGACTCCCTTGCTGCACTCTGTCTGTTCACTTAGTGCTGGAACACCACATTGTTGTGGGCTCCTCTCAGCAGGGATAATATTGATTTCTGTGGAAGGCTTTCTACTAGGAGAAAACAAAAAGAAAAGCATCCATTTTTCTAGTCCTACAGTGAAAAGTTAATGGGCAACAGAGTTTACAACAGGAGAAAAGGAAGGAAAAAACAGGGAAGAAAAGAGCAGGAAGCTAAAAAATTCAGAAAATTTATAGCATGCACAGAGAGAAGGATGGATATCAGAAAGATCCATCAGAAAGGTAGCTTTTCAGTTTCATCTCTCCTAGAAGTTCATTGGCTTGGAAGAACTGAGATCCCAGCAAACTACTACTGTAGATCTTTCACAGGCAATGTGCAGGAATTTTTGGCTGAGTGCTCTTTCTCACTCCTGTTTTCCAAGCAGTAGCTCATTCACTAAAACCATTCTGCCCAATGCTCTGTCTTGTAATTATTTTTCAAAACAGGTTCTCAAAAATTCTTCCCTTGATGGAAATCATGGGAAGGCAAAATGAACCCAGAGATTCATGCATTTGAGCTATTTGTTGCTTTTCATTTCCAACTAACCTCCTTCCACCTTCATTTTAAACAAGAGGGACTTGCACTTCATCCCTGTAAAGTCAATGGCAAAACCATAACTGGTTTCAGTGGAACAAATGCTTTCAATTGTAACAGAATATTGATGATACTTATTAGTTTATTAAACTGCTGCATTGCTTTCACCTTATGAAACATTCCCTCACTACCTTTTTTGTTGCACTGAATGACTAATTTAATCTGTTTAATTTTTAATTAAACACATTCTGAAACACGTAAATTCTTTCCCTCAACATTCCTACATTTGAGACTGATTTTTTCACTGCCAAAACATTTTTATGCTACTGAATTTTTTTTTTTTTTTTGCGTTATCATTACATTTAGCCTTAGCTTGTGTAAAAAGCACAGCACACCTGATTTTAAGAAAAATAAGACTTGGTCAATGATAAGAACATTTTTTTTTTCCAGAGTAGGTCATGAGGGGATAAGGGATAATTTTCCAGCATGCTCTCAGTTCTGATTACCATAAGAGGCATTTCATGTGTTCAGCCCTTTGGTTTCAGTGTATGCTCTAAGGATTGGGCTTTGGTGCAGATCCTGAAATACCAATTTTCTGAAATAAAGAAATAAATAATTTCCTTTGTTTGGAAGTAGTCCAGATTAAGAGTAAAGGAGTCTGAAGCCCAGACAACACTCTTTCCACCTTTATTGATACCCATTCTCAGGATTTGTAAGCAGAGGCTGGCTGGGTACAACAGGTAACAGACACGAGGATTTTCTGCAAGAAGCATAAGTTAGTGAGTGTTTTTTTTTTAATATATTCCTCTATTCTTGGCCACTTTTAGGGACAGGTTCCAGATAGGCTATCAGAACATTTAGTTTAATTTGTACATCCTTAAGAGCCATCCCACCACAAGCAGTGATACAAATAGCCTTGAACAGTGCCCCTTCTGCCCTGGTTCTTCTGAAATCAGACCTCTTGTTCTGATGCCTAGAGAGACCAAAGGAGTTCCAGTCTGAACATGTAAGGCCTTGCCTGTGACTCACTGTTTCATCAGCTTCTGCAATGCCATGACAGGGATGCAGTTAAACCTCAGTAGTGCTGGTTTTTTGTTTTGTTTTGTTTTTTCAAGGTGACTACTTGATAGGCCTAACCCCCTTCTAAATAAAGTGACATGACTTGCTTCATCGGACAGTGGGACTGGGCTTGTGTTGCTCTGCATGAGCATATTTTGCATCTGTGCTAGCTGGCTATTAATTGTGCTAACAATTTTGTTTAATATTAGGGCAAAAAGGCACTCCTCCTGATATGCCATTTAGGTTAAATGCATTCTCCTTCTGTTCAACTTGTCTGATACTGTAATGTTAAGCCAAGAACTTATCTAACTAAAAAGATTAAACATATCTCTGAGGAATGCACAAGATCATTACAGTTGAATCATGAGGTTAAAGTGTTGCACTGAGGTTGCAAAATATCAGATAAAGAAGAGATTGAAAGGATAAATCCTGACTCATTTAGCATAGTTGCCCTATTCCACCTGCTAATGAAATTGGTATGTAAAGTGCATTGAAAAAGGGCTCTGCATGTTAGGTGTTTCAGTACAAGTTACACTGCATTCTGCTATGGAAAGTGATGGCTTATTGTAATCATTCTTTAGGCTTGTTTTTCACTAGGGATCAGAGGAATGTAATTCAAACATACAGAGAGTTGCCAATAATTCATTCTCAAAGAGCCCTATAAAGATATGTGGCCAATACTGTGGCCTCTTTCAGGAAAAATAATGGTCAGACATTTTGCATGAAATTATCATTTCATTAATGTACCGATCGTTCCAAATGCTTTCAGACTTAAGTATGAATTAAACAGTATCATATTCATCTTAGAGCTGTGGATACAAGCCTCATCACCTGCCATAACATTACATTTTATTTGCCTCTGGAAACAGACTCGTGCTTATAATATTTGAGCATTAGGAGGCCAGTGAAGAAAAGAACTTTATCATGTAGCTGGTCTAGGGTGGGTGAGCACTAAACCTCTTCACTGGTGAGTATTTCAAAAGCAAGCAGACCAATTTTAAAACAATTAAGAAGACATTGTAAGGCGAGACTGCATCAAAGAGTAATTATACTGCACTGCTACTGGATAATATTAGGGAAACAGGGATATTTTCCAGACTTTCCCAGCAAGTTTTCATGCATAAGGTAAATGTAATATCACTATAAGGCAATGCATCCTACACATGGGAAATATAGCCTGACATTACCTTAAAATTTAGGATGGTATTTTTCTAGTCAGTCAGAAATGAGTGTTCTCTGCCACATTTTGCATAATGCAAGTGGTGTATGACAATACTTATGTCTTAAACTGCCAGAGGCCTCCAAAGGTACGGTTTTAAACAGATGTCAGGCTGAAGGTGTATTGAGAGATGATCACCAAAATAGTACAATTTAGGCTTTAAGTATGTGCTTTAAGTGCTATCCAAATGAAATTCCCATGACCTCATGGCTGTGACCTTTGAATCTCTTAGAAGGGGATGAAGATTTCAGTGAACTGGTGGTAGCTGTGTTAGAATTGTCTGTAGGCTCATGTGAAAACTGTATTTTGTATGAAGGCTGAGCTTCTGATCTCATTGTGCAGCTCGGCTGAATTTGTGGTTTCCAAGCATAGCTGCCACAACAGGCTCTGACCACAGCAAAGGCGGGCAGGAGCCTAAATTCTACACCCACTTCTGCCACAGGTTAGTACTTACACTGCTAAATACAGAAAATCAAGTAGTTCCCTAGACAGGAAGACTAATGAGTCTCATTTCCTGTAAATTTATGGCTCATGGCTAATTGGATTTGGCTGTAGGGAAGATGAAAGAGCCACCTGAAGTTTTCCTTGCAGCCTTACCTTCTCTATAGGCTTTTTCCTGAGTGAATGGATTTTCAGATGTCTAGTAAGGATTGAAGACTTTCTTCTTCCTCTTTCTCACTCATCAAAGGCACGTTTTTTACTGTGCTTACACACCTATTTTCATATAATTAATTGTTGTAATTATGTTCCTATATTCTACTCACATCAAATTTGATTAGAATTGAACTATATGTCAGAATATCCTAAAGCACAGTTGATTCAAGAACAGAAAGCTTGCTTCTATAAAAAAGATATTCATCTTTTGGAGGGCAATATAGGTCTACAGAGTAAACTCATTGTCCCATTCCAGAACCAAGGAGTCACAGGCTCAGAAAAAATGCAAATGAAAATCAGGCAAGTAGCACTAGAATCACAACGACAAAGAATCAGGATACAAATTTGCAGCATTCAGCGAAACTGAATAGCTTGGGGTAGAGATTTCTGCCTGAAAATCTGACAATTTCTCAACGTTCATAACAAGCAGTCTTCACTTGGGCTCACGTTCTGTCTTATTGTTCTGTTTATTTCCTAGGGAATATTTGCATTAAATAGAAATCACCATTACTCCCTGGAAACTAGAAGAGTGGCAAGAGGCCATTCCCTTCACCTCATACCAATCAGGAACCATGAGACAGCTGCTGCCATGGCTTTTCAGAGAGGTTACACAGAAAGCAATGAGGCGAAAGATCTTCCTTTCTCTTCTTCTCTAGCTCTCCAAATCTTACACCTCTCAAGTTGACTCCCGAGCCACCTGCTCCTCTCTGCTCCCTCCACCAGTGAATTAATTACCTTTCCCATGTCTTAGGTTCCTCCTCTGCTCCATAAAGTCAGTGTTAGCCTAACTCAAACAACACCTGCAGCTATCCTGATGGGTACTAGAAATGTGGGGGAAGGCGTGCTATTACCCGCATTTTACAGGTGGGAAAATTAGGGTGGAGAGGATTGAAGTGACTTGGTCTGACAGAAAACGTGGTTCAATGACTTCATATGAGCTTTACATGACAGCACACCAAAAAAAAGGGTTTGTGCAACTCAGCTATAGAAAGGAAACATGGACTTCTGTTGGCAGGGCTGTTGCTTGCTTAAGAGGTTTCTCTAACTCTGACCCAACCTCCCTACTCAAAGTCCTTTAGCAACCTCTATTCACTGTGATCTGGAAAATCCAGCACAACTTAAAGCTAGCTGGCAGAATGCTTTGTGAGAGAGCCTTGAGCTTTGAGAGTGCTGAAAAACCTTCTAAGGGTTTTCATATCTGTTGATGGATAAAGAAAAGGCAGCAGAGAGAGAGAAAAGGGATGGGAAGAACAGGAGATCCTTCAAAAAGCATCTTTGACTGGGGATTTCAGAGTACAGGAAGAAAGAAAAGATTTGGTTATTTCTGGAGGGTTTTTTCTCCAGAAAATTAGAGGTTAATCAAACAAGTACTTTCAGCTGTTTTTACGGATGAGAAATCCCAACCAAAAATATCCATGAAAAGGTACAAATGAATAAATGCAAGCAAAAAGTTCCTAAGCCTGCAAAACTCCTGAAACATCAGTTTAATATGCTCCACATGTGAAATATTTGTATGCATTTAAAACCAGATGAAATTTCACAGTAGTTGTCTTATGTAAGCACAAGGTTGCATTAACAAGTCTGAAGGTGACAAAAGCATGAATGAATGTGGTAAGCTCTTTATGCATGAAAGAAACAAGGCCAACAAAGAGCTAAGGGAAAAAAAACCCCCAGACTTCAGTTTATTTTGCTTTTCAGGCACCCAAGACTATCTGACTGTATGTTTTTTACAGTGCTGGGTTTGCATTAAATTCTGAAAATGTAACAGGAATTTGCCTCTTTGCATGTCTTAGCCATAATTCAAGAGGTAGAGAAAGAATGTTTTAACAGAGAAAATGAAAATATTATTTTATTAGCAGTATAGCTACAAGGCAACATGGGAAACAAAGCAATTAAATTAGGAACTATGGGTAGTTCAGTAGAAAATAAAACACATCTAGCATGATAAAAGACACAGCAACTTAATGTGGACCCATCTAGTTGTTTAATGACTTAAATATGTCTTTGTCTAAACATACACAAACTGGAGAGACACAAGTGTATACAGACACGCTGATTTAGAGAGGTCTGTACAGACTTTGGTTTTGCTGTTATTGTTATCATTGGGCCTTTAGAGAGAATCCTGTCCAAGATGCTTTCTTGTGCCTGCTCTTCACAATGATATGAAACAGAGCTAACCTTAGCCAAAGTCGAAGTGTATGTGATAATGTTTTCCATGGCAATTACAGTTACTAAGTGTTTGCAAACAGGATCCATGGTGTGGCTTCCTGAGGGCAGCCTCCTCTCCACGGCAGCCAGCCAGATCACATAACCTGTTCATGACACTTACTGAGATCTCACATACATGCATTCAGGCCTCATCTTCCAGTACTCTATTTCCTACACTGGATAGAAACCTGATCCTAAGCCTAAACCATGATTCACAGCCAAATGTTGCCACCTTGTGCTCTAACTACGTTGCCTTTTACCTTTGGTGGCTTGCACTTTGCTTCCTGATGATAAAAAACAACTGGATCCTCCTTAGACATTTTTCTGTTATCCTTTTCATCCTTGTAAGACAATAATTCTGTCTTTCAGTGATCTAAACACTTTTTCTGTTTTATGTGCCCAGCTTCTGTTCATCTTCTTGAATAAGAAACTTCCTCCATAAGAGGCATCACTCTGCCAGTGCCTTGTGCCTTGAACAATGACTCTGAAACATTCCTTGACCTCACTGCAAACATCCTCCCAACACACCTCTGCAGCACAGCTGCCTTCCTTGTGTTTGAAAAGCACTAGTCATCATCTTCACCTATCAATTAATAAATGCATACAGATTTTCACTTCCAGGTGCCAATGCCAGGATGACAAGTACATATATACGACCCAAACACCCATAATGTCACTTACTACAAAATGTTCTCTCAGACCATGATGCTCTGATACCGTGAAAAATAGCGATCATTAATCTGTACTATCCAGACCTATGATATGAAATATTCAACCCATAATACCCATGTGTTACTAAAGGGAGTACTGTTAGGCTGCTTTGGATACCAAATTAGTCTCCAATTAGCATTTTCTCTTCTATTTTTTTCACATCAGGGACCAGCAGGAAACCAATGAATGGCAGCTAAGCAATGAGAGGAATAAAAGCACTTGAAAGCAAAAATCATCAAGTCAATAATAATGCTGTTCCTATTATTGAGGGAAAACATAAATGTTGTGTAAATGAGCCTTATGCCTCTGTATGCCAGTCCATAAATATGTAGTTCTGAAGACAGAAATCAATATTAAGTAATTCACTGCAACAGATATAATTAGAGAACAATTCCTGAAATACTTCCTCCCTCTATCCTTGACAAAATTTTTCTCTTCTTCCTTACATTTCTTGTCACACCAAAGAATTTTCAGTGGAGTAAACACAAATCCTTAGAATTACAACAATGAAATATGCAAAAAAGAGAAGAAAGGAAGGTTCCTTTGCAATGTTGATCATACTAATTGCTTTTGTAGCCAAAATCTTGGTTGGGAATAATTCAAGGTATAATTATCAAGTTAGAAATTGATGAGCATCCTATTGATGAGCATCCTGTAGGAGCTTGGAAAAAGAGGGAGGTAGAAACCAAAGGATCCTCAAAATGTAACCCAGTACATAAGAATATTGTAAATTTAAATATGAAAATGGATCAGCTTCCCTTTCATTCAAAATGGGGAAATGTCTCCTGAATATATTTTTAAAAGAGAAATAAAACAAAGCATCACCAGCAGAACACTAGCATTGATTAATGAACACTGGATGTTAAGGAGAAAAATAATACCTAATGCATGCTAAAGGTCTAAGACATATATATACCTTGCTCTAAAGTCCACTGAAGCTGTTATGGGGATGCTCTGTATTAACTTGGAAAGACTTTGGATTAGATCCAGTTTGTACTGAAGCAAAGGCAGACTCACAGAAAATATCAAGAGTTCAAGTGTCTGTATCTTTCCAATAATGTTAGCTAAGAAGGGGATTCAAATGCTAGAGATGCAGGAAATTCCATCCTGTAGTCATTCTTTTTCAAAAGGCACTGAAGATCTTTACCCCTTTTTCTGGCAAGACTGAAAATAAGTTATATTTTCAACCTACAACAAAATGATCAGCATCCCCACTGGCCTAAGGCAGGATTGAAGTTCTAGGGAAGTACTTGTTCTTTCTTCCCCAGCTATAGTTCATCAGGAGGGTAACTCTTACTACCACAAGGCATAGCCACAGGACGTCCTCTCAACACAGGGAGAAAGGATGAAAGCTTCACAACACATAGGAAGGTTAGTGGCCTCCTCATTTATTTTGGGCTGTTCGGTGGATTGCCACCGAGCCCCTGTTACCTAAAAATTGCCCACTAGCTTTCAGATTTTATGTTGCTTTTTTCCCCCCTATTCCTCCATTTTAAATAAATAATCTCTATAGCAACTGTTTTGCATCCTGCTGGAGTCTGAAGGACAAGGACAAAAAGGATGCAGTGGATTTCAAGGGATGTTTTAATTTCCAAAAGTCACTTCTTAACCAGCACATGTACAATAAATGTATATACTTTGTATATACTAGAATTTCTGGAATTCATACAGATTCCTGTGACCTCCCAGAAGATGCCTTAGCTGAGATTCCTGACAGGACCTGGCCCAGCAAGCATGGTGCACTGTGCTCCCATTCTCTGTAAAGCTGAACCCCAGAGTTTGGTCCCAAAATAATCTGAGTGAATATTCACATTTACCCTTCAAACTGCACTCTATCCAGTACCATGCTGGAAACAAGCACGAGCTTTTAGGCCAAGATGTCTCAGAGGTAAAGGATTATTTCTTTTCCATGTGGTGGCATTGCATTGAAGTGTTTGCCACTCATTTCCCACAGTGAGAAACAAAGATAATGAACAATGACTTTGAAATTAATATGCAGGAACAATAAATCAGCTATTTAAAGTAAGTAATTCAAAACTATTTTTTTCTAGTTTATAATGAAGAAATGTTCAGGCACAAGGTTTCTCTTTTACAAAAACACTCTTCCCCAAAAGTTGCCATTTTGTCTTCACCTTGGCAATATTTACTTTTTAGATGCAGCTCTGGAAAATTAGCCAGTACATGCTTTTGCATTTTAGGCTAATTTACATGAACACAATACTAGATTGCATTATACCTCTTGAAAATACTATTGTAAGACAGCCTGGGGAACCACTCCCCAGCTGCTTTAGAACAATGCACAATTCTGTTTAACTTCCCAAGCAGAGAAGAATGCTGGTTTATCATAACTGCTTGGAAGGTTGCCATGCCACAACCTAACTCTTTTCTTTATTATTGTAATTTCTTACTTCTTAGAGAATGGATGCCCAGTGGACTGGGGAGAATATTTTGTGTGATTCTGACACCTTTGAGAAAATCAAACTATGCTGTTTGCTTATCACTCATCGAACATGGAAAAGCTCAGGCAATACATACACACTCTAATAATTGTGCCGTGCCTTTGGATGTAAGCATCTGTGATATAGAGCTATATAATGGGTGCTGAGAAGGTGCTTTGAGCAGAGAAATACGGTGTGCGCAGCTAAAACACTATGGTTTGTGGTTCTGCAAGAGTATATGCTCTCCAAAAAAACCACATACCATTTCCTTTCGTTTAACATTCATAATCACATACTTTAGAAGTAGTTCCACGTACAAATTACGTGCAGAGTTTACCTGTAGAGGTAACTGAAAAAGAGAATAAACTTCAGGATGAATAGGCATTGGTCATTTTTACAATAAGGCAGATTTCTGGTGACTGAAATGTTTATTTGAATTTCAAAGATAAAAGAAAAGAAGAGCAGTTGCTCTAGATGAAACTAGTGATAAACTACCTTGTAATCTTAATTTCATGAAAATACAAACTGTGTTTCATAATATTCATGTAAATTTGCTTTCATTCTGTTGAGCAACACTCCAAGTATTTAGTTTCTGATGGAGAAAACCACCCTAATTTCTATGGAGATACAGTTTTGTAGGGAGTATCTTGGTAATGTCAAGCCTGATTTCCATGGCCAGGCAGAAAAGCAATGCCACAGAGGCTGGCCAGCATCACACTTGACCCACAGGCTGAGGTGGTTTTATTTCATCACAAGCAGAAGGGAATAAGTTGACTAGGAACCCATGGGAGTGGGGAAATGGGCTTAATAAACTCCTTGCCCAACTAGGAAACCGTGGGCACTCAGACCCTCTCAGGACTAGGTCTACTGTATTTTCAAGAACACCAGCAATGGAAATTCCTGGCTGTGTTCAATAAACTTTTGGATATCTTGTCCTCTGGATGACAGAGATCATGGTAAGAAAAACAATACTGAAATGGATGAAGAGATTTCTGGTTTTGGTGGATGTTAACATCCGTATCTAAAGAATTAATTTTTTTTTTTTTTTTACAGGGGCTTGATTCACTTTAGTATTTGAATACCAGAAGGGTTTGGACTTCCAGGGATTTGTTTGTTGTTTTTTAGCTTTTCCATTATATCAATGATGACACAGTATAATACTGCATATTTTGAGAAAAAAACCAAAATTAATTAACTTCCTTCTCTTTTCTTTTTTTCTCTTAGATATTAATTTATCTCCATAAGTAACTAAGTCTATAGGAGAAGCCAGCTCAGGCATTTATTTCAATTTCAAGTAAAAGAATAAAGAAGAAAGAAAAAACAAAACAAAACAAAAAAAAAACCAAACAAAAAAACCCCAAAAATGATGACTACCATTGTCATTGATGAAAAATCTTTTACCTTTAACAAAGGCCACAAAATCCTGTGATCTCCAGGATCTTTAAAGATCACCTGTGAACTCCTGTGATCTTTACTCAGTCAAAATTCCTATTAAAGCCAATAGGAATTTTGCCTAATGAAAGAGAGAAAGCTTTTCCCCAGAACTTCAGTATCTTATAGAAATGTTTCAAAATCTGCTGTTGTAATAGGGTCATCTAGAAACACTTCTGGAATAGTTACACAGTTTGCCATAATAGCATTGCAGCTAATATTTGTACAAAAGTAGACGTGAATCAATCTAAAATTACCCTCAAGCTGACTTAAAAATTCTGAAATCAATATTTAGTTTAGGAATTAATTAAGCTAGATTGCTAAAATTAATTAATTAAACTTAATGGATTTAGCTTAAACTTTAGAAGAAAGATAAAAAGGAGACCTTTGGCAGGTGGAACTTGTCTTGCCTTCTGTGTTTTTAGATTACTACATAACTTGTCATGCCTGAATCTCCCCAGGCTGCCTATACTGCAACTCGGAAATACCTAATAGTTACAGAAAGGATTCAAGTACAAGTGTTTTGGTTTTTCTCCCCTCAGTGATTCTTTACATGACCTCCAGTAAATGCTTAATGTCAGCCTATGTATTTGTTCAAATAGGAAAAGTTACACCACAAAAAATAATCCAACCTCACAAAAGGTTCTGCGAAATTTAATTATTATTTAAACACGCCCAGTGATCCTTAGGCGACAGTCTAAGTACAGTGTGACTGTTACACCTTGGATTGGTGCATACCATCAAAATAAAACTCCCTGTACACCTGCTCAATGAGTCTGAGGAAAATGGACATCTGTAGCTCAGATGCCCATCAGTCTCTGCAGCTGGGCTACAAAGGCCTTAGTATGTGCATGCACACATTCCATCACCGAGCTATAGACTGTTATTCTAACTATTCCCAAGTATTTTCATTTTACTGAGCAGGTTCCAGCAATCAGATGGATTAATGACATGTTGCTTCGTAACAACAAGTCAAGTGTTCCTCCTTATGAAAAGATAAAGTGAAATAAACCACTCTACTAACAAGATTCATTAAGAAGGAAAGCAGCCTGATTCAACTGAGATGCAGCGTAGCGCACCTGCTGCACAGCCTGCCTACAGCTCCAGCTGTGGCAGGGGAGGAGGGGGAAAGTGCTGGATGTTATCCAGCACTGCCTGCCCCCACAGTGTGCTATCCTGTGGAGAACATCCTAGGATGCACAACAAATCCCTGAAAAACACTGTATGCTATCTTTTGTTTCCTATATTGCAAAAGGTCTTGCTGTCAAGGAAACATGAAGTTAATTAATGCATTCTTCAGGCCTTCTGATGTTGCTGTTTCTCACTTCCTCTATCATTCCCCAACACAAGCTGCCAGAAGGAGCAAAAGCACAAACTGCATAAACACCAAGCTAATGATCTGAGCCCAATAAGTGATTAGAATCCTCAGGTCAAATGGGTGAACCCTGGGGATGCTCATCTTTTAGCTCAAACTCTCAGCAGCTCATAGACTCAACCTCCAAAATACCATCAGCTGCAAACCTCTTTTAGCCAATCTCCCGTGACATCATATTTTAGTATCTGCATTACCACTGCATCTTTACACCTGTCAACCCCACTCATACTTTTGTCATGGTTATCACTAGTGACATAAAAAATATGGGAAATGGCTTCAAAAAACTGGCAGACACAAACAAGTGGCACAGGTGTGTATATATCTATACATATGTATTTTGTTTTTGGTAAAGCAACACATGCAAATTTTCTACAGGACTTACTATTTATGTTTCCCTTCTGTTTGTCTTGTAATGTGGCTATTTGCACTGTTTCTGTCATAGGTTCCAATAGAAGCAATCAAATGTCGTGCTCCTACTGAAGCTGCAGAAGCTTTCATTTCTCTGAGCCTGGGATTACATCTTCTCTTGTATTCTCTTATCCTACTGATTTCAGTTCTGAGCTGATGCATCTCTAGATGTCATGGCACGCTTTGTAGTGCCCAAGTTGTGAACAAAGTACTCAATGGCAGGTAACTAATATGCATCCAACACAAGTATCAGTTACTTTTCCATAGTCTGTTTCTCATAGCAGATTGCTCCGATGGTTCTTAGCAAGCATCAGGGCTGGGATTGAAGAATATGATGAGTGTTTAATTGTGGAAATGACAAATCAAAAAGTCCTAAAATAAAAAGGCTGGAAAGGGATTTTTCCAAGCCTGTCTGGCTGCTACAGCTAACACTAGCTATTCTGCCTCAGAGCACTTCAGGATATAACAGATTTAGTTTCAGTGTGAGATGCTTGAAGTTTTCCTATAGGGTGCAGTCATTGCTGTTTTTGGGACAGAATCTGGGGTTCTTAATCACAAATTCTGTAATCTAAGTAGAACTCTGAAATCATGTACCGAGCAAGAGAAAAAAAAGGATGAATGCCCAGTGTAGTTAGATATAGAGATCATTTTGTGGGGCAAGATGAAGAAATGATGGTTTCCCTTCCTACCAAACTGACAAGGCCAGTGCAGGCTGTCCGGCCTGACACAGGCAGGCATGGAGCTAGTGGCTCTTGAGCTGGATGCTGCACTGAGCACCCACATCTTCGGACATTTGTGAGGAGGAAAGGAATTTGGCATCTATGAAAGGAGAAGCTGTTCCAGCCAGGAGGGGCAGCGCGCAAAGCTGGATGAGGAGACAAAGGAAGCAGTCAGATAGGAAGTGAAGGCAAGCTAGTGTGCAAGGGAAGGGTGTAGAAGAGCTGGGGAAGAGAGGACAGAGCCAGCTGTAGCTGCAGCCCGCTCTCTGTGACCGGCCCACAGGAATGTGTGACTGAACACACTTCCCAGGAGCCACTGAGGAAAGGATCCGTCACACAAGCAATCCGCGCACGGCTGGAAACCGCGACCTGCACTGCTTCACTCCAGCAGTGCTTTTGCTTCAGCCCACACATCTGTGTGCTATTGATGAAGATTTCTATTCTCTATTAAGTCATAGCAGGCCTCAGCTTTAATAATACCCGAGCTGAACTGGTGCCCTTTTAAGCCAAGCTGTCAGGAGGGGCTGCAGTAATGCGAACCAGAGCCGACATGGAAGCGGCAGGGTACAATGGCCCCATTATCCAGAGCGCTTGCACTCCTCCGACACCAGGGGAAAATCCCCTGAACGATGTCAAGACCTCTTAAATGTCAAGCCTTCCCAGCTCTGGCCACTTGTGCCATAAAGATCCTAAAAGAGCAGCAGAATCTGGACTGCAAAGGGTCACTGCAGCCTGTTTACAGAGGAAAGCAAGCAGAGGCAAACAAAAAGAAGAAAAACGAGCCTAAGAAAAGAGATTTTTTGCACCAGTCTGTGAGATTTCGCCTGGTAATTAACTTAGGAATCATGGAATTGTTGAAAAGAGTGGATCTGAAGCTGCCTTGGGAGAGGGGCAGCAGATTGAAAGCAGTGGTGTTGAGGAGTATGTATTAACAAGTCTCTTTTAAATTGAAAGGCAAATAGCCAATGAAATCTGACTTGTGAATTTAATAAGGTTTTGTCAGCATATGGTACCACTCAGGGGACATGAAAAAGACATTTTTGTTACACATGTACGTGTTACTGGCAAGGAAGCTGCAATGAGAAGACTGAAGCAAATATAGATGTTTCTTGTAAATATATTTGAGCACAGGAAATGAAGCAACAAAGAATCTGTCCAAACATCCATTAGTGATAATACTAATTCTTGAGACTTTTGAGTTGCATGGCTTGCAGTGGAATGCTCTGAACACCCTCTAGAAGAAATAGGAATATGCAAACAAGCAAGTAAGAAAAGAGATTAATAGAACCTTTTTTTTAAATAAGTCACTTGTGCAAAATATTATTAATTGCAGGTCAAGGCTTTGGAAAAGGTAATCATTTACAAAAAGTGATTTAGTATGTATGGTCTCATCTGATGTCCATGCTTCAAGACATATGTCCCACAGACTTCACAGGGTGTCCCACCCCCAAACTGTTGCATCTTTTTTATTCTTCAATCAGAGTCCATAATTTTAAAAACTTAACTGAGAGTCACAGAAAGCTCATGAACTGCAAATAGAGAAGAAAGAGAAACAAGGTGTCCTATGTGAACTTGGAAATGTTCCTAGCATTCCCATTCTACCCTTGGAAAGATTTCAGTGGGCTTTGGCTCAAGCCTGAGAATATGGAGATGGTATTAAGAAGAACAGAAATTTTCAGCAAATGAGTTCTTTAGCACTAATTTCCTAAGAGAATATTATACTTCCAGAGTGCTAGAAAATCTTTGTGCTAGGTACTTCACTTTTGGTAGCAGAACTAAATTCCTTGAAGATAAGGAATCTTTTATTTACTACCTGCCTTGTGCTGTGGACATTCACATTTATTTGGCAGAGTACAGGACTGTTTTAATTGCAGCACACTGCCCCAGGTGAGCTAGATATTGGCAAGAGTAGTGCAATGATCAGGCATTATTCAAATTCTTCCAATAGGTATTGTATTTCTGGATTAACAATCCAAAAATGTCACATAAAAACCCATGACACTTAAAGGTAACCTAGTACACTATTTTGCACAGTCACACATGTCTTTGCTCCTTCTCTCTGTTATGAACTCACACAGAACCAGATGGGATTCAGACTTCTCCAGCTCTGTTGAATGAGGATACCTATGTCACATGAGAGAAAAATTATAAAAATATTAAGTTGAGCATGGTGCCATTCCTTCATGGCCTGATGCATTTCAATCCTGAATCAAACATGGAAAGGTAAAGGGAAGGAAAGCTAAGGTCGTGACTCTTCCATGTCTGAAACAATCTCTGCTGGTCTGATGGTTCTTTGCCTTCCATGCTGCAGCCATACTGTTTGACCAAAAATTCAGCCCACAGAAAATTACAGCACCAAAAGAGAAGTTTCATGAATTAATGTTCAGAAAACACGCTTATTATAATCATGTATTAAACTACTTAGATCATTCTTAAAGACTAAGAAAAGGAAGGGAAGGGGAAGAAAAAAAAGAAAAAATAAAATAAAGACAAGATTTTCATGGGCAGAATATCTTTAAATAGCCCTGCACCCAACAGAGACTTTTCAAGAATTCTCTTTAGCTTTTTTAGAGGTTCCAAGTAATTCTTACAAGTTCATTTCCACTGCCTTATTTATATTTTATTATTTTCTTCTCTTTAATAAAATTTGGAAGTACTTTCAGAATCTGATGTGACTGCTGGTAGCCTTTGCCTTATGGTCCGTTCTCTTCGTCCTTACATTTGATCTCTTCCTTTACCAAAGGTGATACATTTGATGATCAAATATCTGAGTAGGGTGACTATCCATTATTTTACAGCTTTGCAGGCTGGCATAAACTTAAAAAACTCCAGGGTGAAGGACAGAAAGGTAATCCTTTCTTTGCAGTGTCCCAGCAAATAAGCATTAATCTAGTTTGAAGATCTCATTATTTAAGTCAAGATCTACTTTTAGTTCTAGGCACATACATGCGAAATATTCTTAGCAATGTCTTAAGATTCTTGTTGGTGTCCACTAAGAGGCCATGAGTCTCCTAAAAATGTATTCATTATTCACTAATATTCAGTGAGATTCATCACCTGTCTGCTGCATTGCCTGCACGCTGTTCCTTGTACAGAACCAAGCTCTGAATTTCCAATTGCTTTTACTAAACATGGGTCACAGTATTAATTTCAGTTTCTTGGCTGGCCAAGTGTAGCCTGTAAAAGAATCAGTTTGAGCAAACTCTAATGACTGAGTGAGAAAAATCAAACAAAACCTTTCAATGATCACTTTGCAATATCAACTTTCCTGCTTTGGAAGATACCACGCCACACACAAAAAGAGGCACCAATACAGTAAAAAAGAATTTGCTTAAAAATCACAGTAAACACTAAGAGAATATTGGGTTTGTGTGTAATGACCCAGCTGGCACTATTGCCATGGCTGCAAATTCTGCCTGCCTGCTGGGCTGCAGAATGATGTTGTATCAGTGGGATATCAAGAGCCTGATATTGCTGCTAATCGGCGTAGCTGGGAGCTAGATGGATAGAGCAGAGTGTGGCTTCCCCCCCAGCTGGGCTCCCACTGCTCCCACAGCAGAGCTGGAAACACTGCAGGAGGAGGAGAGGCATCTTTCTTTGGGAAGGCCTGGTGTCAGAAATACAGGAGGCAGGCTCCCAAGTGACTTCAGCTTTATTGGAAACGACCGTCTGGGAAGGGGGCTGGCGGGCCGCGCGCATACCGCTGCTCCCAAGATGGCGTAGAGGAGACGAGGGTCAGCGCCGTCAGCCGAGCTGCGCCGTCAGCCGAGCTGTCATTACTGGGTCTTCTTCCTCGAAGCGAGAGTTCCCGACCAAGGCCCTGAGCGAGGCTCAAGGCCTCTCTTTTATACTGTCAGAGGTCCTCTGTGATTGGTGCAAATCTCAATCCTTTAATTTGCATAAAAGGGGAGCCAGTGATAGGTCAGTTCCAGGATCCAGCTCCCGATTAGCTCAGAGAGTGAGTCCTTTTTAGCATATCAGCATTACCTAGTCTGGTGGAAATTTCCAGAGGGTCTCGCTGTCTAGTGGGGATTTGCCATCTTGGACTTCGGGTAGGGGAGCGGCAGTGGAAGAACCTGACGGAATTGAAGAGTTTTAATAGGGGTTTAACAGTCTTTAACAAAGAGGGGTAAGGGTCTTCCTTTAGCAACTAACATTTACCTTTGACAACATTTAACAAGCAACTCTTTAACATAAAACACCTCAATAACAGTATAAGGTATGGACAAACTTTGACAAAAAACTTTTTAACATGCATATATCTGTAACATTTGGGGTCTGCTCAAATCCTGCCAGAGAGCCCTTCCCTGTCCACTGGGGTTCCATATTCAAAAAAGCTGTGGGAGCAGCTGTGGGAGGGGGAAGCTGAGTGCCCAGCGCCTCATGCTCTGCTGCTCCACTTCTCACAGGGCTCATTCTTCAAGAGTATCAGTAGCTGGTGTGTATTTTTACAGGTGTGCCACTGCAACTCCAGTGCAATACATGCTGTAGTGTGAAATTCTTCTGTGCTAAGAATTGCAGGCCAAACAACTGCAAGTTCTTAATCTCACTCTTTTCTCCTCTTTCCTCATGGCACTTTCCTTTTAGTAAAACCACAGGCTTTTGCTAGGGAGTGGCAGAAGCTAATTTGCTAAACCAGCAACCTTGTTTCGAACAAATCTTGAAATAACTCCAAAACATTTATTGACTTAAAGAGAATGGGGAAAGGGGGACCCTGAGGAGAGTGAACAAAAATGCCTGGTTTGATAGTCATGATGAAAACACACCATAAATAATTGCAACACAGTCAGCTGTCCCCCCAAGACAATCACATACTTATTGTTCTAAATAAAATAAAATCTACGTATTTTTTGTTCTAAACTATGTGCTTCTGCAACACTTATAACGCTAGACCAGAGCTACCCTTAGTTTTGGGGGGCCAGCTCTCCACAGCTTTTGACCCTCCTTAGCTAAAAAAAAAAAAAAAGTGTAAAAATCTTCTTAGAAAGAAACTTCAAAATTGTGCATGTTGAATACCTGCTGACAGGAAATTTTAAATTCCCACTGGCACATGTATGAGCCCTAAGTGCTCGTTTGTCCATCCAATTAGTGGGAAGAGAAAAAACGTGAAAGTGTGTTACTTCAAATTCTTCAATCGAACTTAACAACCCAGTTCAGAACTACAATATTTGTAATCAGTGAAAACAATAAGTACTTTTTATTGAACACTTCTAAACAATGAATAAATTTAAGAAAATTGTAATCTGTTTTCCTGAGAAGAAAAGCAGGCTAAATTAATTGAATAAATTATTCATTTTAAATTATGGGCTCAAGTCTACTTTTGTATCTTTGTATATATACATTAATTTTCTGGTATCTCTGCTGAGCTTACTAACAAGGATACCAATTAGTAACAATGGCACTGGTGATTTTATTTTAGCTTTACTTGTCTCTGCATTTCATGGTTTTGTCTGGTACCAAAAGCGGGTCTTACTATAAGGACGCAGATTTTTCCATCTCAAACAAAATACAAAAATATTGCCTTCTAAAAAAATAATAGCAAATGGACAACTTGTCTGCGCTTTAAAGCTTGATCCTTCAGTAAGAAGTCTGAATCCGTTTCAGCAAGAGCCCAGGCTTTGGTATAAGTACTGTGAATAAGCCTTCCAGTGCTCACAGTTGTTGCTTATCTCTACTTAAGAAACAGAAAATAGATAACTGACCCCAGCAACAGAGAGACCTTAAACTTAAGGTATGTAAAATAAATCTTATTTTATAGCAAACACTTATGCCTGTGTAGTGATTTGGAAAAATACACGCGACACATCTGACTTGGGTAAACAAGGCAAAGTCGGTCAAAGAAAAATCCATCTGGGGCTTCACAAGAGCCTCAGTGGTGTGGGGACTTGAGCTACTTCAGGGGTGGGAAGTACAATACAAAGGATTCAGCCAAGCCCATGGAGGGCGGCTGGGGGTGTTAATTAACTTCAAATAGCTCAGTAGTTTGAGGCAACATTGAACTACAGAACTCTAGGGTGGAATAATTTGATCTGATTTTATATGGCTACAATATATAGAGAGACAGCTCACAGTGGCTGCACAGCTTTTAGTGCAGTTCCTCCTAATTCAGGTGCCTGCATAGGCCGAGGTGAACTCCTGGCCAGCCGCTTTCTCTCCATGGATTCCACGGAGAAGCATGATTGTCACTAGCTCAGGTGAAGTCAGCCACAATGTAGATGTCTGGCTGACCACAGCCACTTGTGCCCCAGGATGAAACTGGAGATGGATGAGGAACTGTTATGTTAACACCTGTGAACAGATTCTGACCAATAACATGAATTGGCCATTCTTGGAAAACCGTGTCTCTTGTTTCAGGAAAACAGTGATGAAATGTACAAAGAATGAACAAGATAGCTAAAGCCTCAGTACCTACTGCCTTCCTCTAAACCCAAAGTTTATTAAAAACAACCAAACTGAGATGTTTTCTTACACTAGGACTTTGGACAGATTTCTTGTCATGTGATGCAAGGCTCTGAGATAACCAAAGTTTACAGAAACTGGAAGGATTGAACATGGCAGATATTAGTCACATAATGATTCCATCTAAAAAGTACAGATGACCCAGGTAGTGTACGGATCATAAATATACTCTGCCATTGCTATTTTTCACAAAATCTCACTTCCTGGCTGTATATCCCTTTGCAGTCAGCTGGAATGGCATCTCTGGAAAACTCAGAATTTCTGAAGAACAATGAAGCTTTTTGTTAAGGGTTAAAGCAGCAACAAAGTAGCACTAAAACTAGAAGAACAAAACTTCCTCATAAATTAAACTCTTGATTGTCAAAACAAAATCCTATGCTGGGGATATGTTGTTATTTGGCTCCTGTAACTCTGACTTTCCTCAAGGTTGTATATGATGGTCTTGAAATCCCTCGCTGACTGTCTCTTTAGATAGAACGGGGAACTTGGAGATGTGGTAGCAGTGCATATTCTGTTCACTCTCAGGTAGGAGGAAGCATGAAGGTTCACCTGAGTCTGAGGAATCACCAGGTGACACTGGTTTCTAGAGAAAACCCTAATGTCACACAGTTAAATAGGGCTGAAGACTTGGGTGTGTGACCTGGGCTCAGTATCACCCAGGGACTTTCTCTATTCAATCCATACTGTCTATCAAGCCACTTCTGGGATTAATTGCTGTATGTTTCTGCTTACCCCTGGGGAATCACACTGACAGAGAATTGTTTCAAGGGGAAAGGCATGGAAAATGATCTTGAAGGTTTTTTCTATCAAATGCTTTGCATGGATGGATGCACTCATTAGAGGTGTTGACTAGAGGGTGGGTATGTGCACAACAGGGCATCCCAAAGACCTACGGAGATAGGAGATTGCTTTATTTTCTGTACTGCATAACCTGTGATTTCCTGGAGCATTATTCAGCCTGGTTTCTGTGGCTATGTAAAAATTAAAGAGAACCAGTATGTCTCAGTAAAGGGTGAATGCCAGGTTGTCTTTGCTCTCTGCTTACAGAGTCTCTTATTTCCTTGCTAGATGCCCCCAGTGACAGCAGAGCTGACATTGACACAGTTTACATCACATAGGCAAGCTGTTATGAGCCAAAAGAAAGCTGATTATTTTCTATATTTGTGTTGATTTTCAGTATAATTAATCCCTGTGGTCTAAATGGCATGGGACTGGATTTTGTTCCTTCTTTTTAAATTTAGCACCTACCCTTGCTGAAAAATCATAGTCTTATTTCAGTATCATTTAATTTGGCAGTCCAATAAATAGTGAAGATGGTATTCTGCATACAGCATGGCTCATCATTCATCTCTATAAATCTTGTTCTAAAGAATAGTAAACATCACAGTTTTTACTGTATGAGAAGCAATAAATAATACAAAAGCAGAGGACTATCACTCTGCAGATTATCTGGAGCAAAACAAACAATTTCAAACTCACTTTATCCACTTGTAATTATTCTTTCAGGTTTTTAGATCTTACTCATCTCTTCACCCAGCTACTTCTCATAGGCTAAAATTATTGGCAAATAACTAACAGGAAGTAATGAAGAATTATTTATATATTTCAGTAATTATAACAACAAGAGAGGGAGAGAGCAGCTAATTAAAAGTGAGATCTGTGAAAGACTTTAAGGACAATGAAGAGGGACAATACTTGCAAATCGATGAAAAAGTGGAACCCTACATTTACAAGATTTTCCCATTTTTGTAATCTCAAAGCAACATAGGTTTATTTTGACTGAAATAGGAAATTTTCAGGACCTTAATTCTAACAGGCTTAGTGAGAAAATGCTTCTTTGAAATGTAAAACATTAATTTAATAACAGAATCATAGAATCATTAAGGTTGGAAAAGACCTCCAAGATCACAGAGTCCAACCTTTAACCAAACACCAGCACATCAACAAAGCCATGGCACCATGTGCCACATCCACTCATTTCTTTAATAGTTCCAGGGATGGGGATTCCACCACTTCCCTGGGCAGCCCATCTCAATGCTTGACAACGCTTTCAGTGAAAATTTCTTCCTGATGTCCAACCTGAACCTCCCCCTGCACAGCTTGAACCAATCTCTTTGATTACCCTAGACGGTTCCTTCCAGCTCTGGATATTCAGTTGCTGGGGACACTGCTCAGAGTTGGATCAGTTCAATGTCATGTTCGGTGCAGGTGACCTGGGGAATGAGGTGAGTAATAGAGTTTGATCTGAGAGGTTAAAGGCACCCACCCACTGTGAACCTGAACTAAATGTGTCCTGTTATACCAAGGAAGGACATGTTGAACTGATCTCCACAGGAGACCTTCAGCACCTTTGGTAAAAGCAAAGCATTTTAATTCTCCTGCCTAAGTACATGTTTGTGAGTTTAAAATGAGTTTCCATAATCTGGCCATACAGAATCAGCAGATCTTGCCCTTTGAAAGTCTCCAAAATTTACACCTTTCCCTTGGTGCTGAGTTGTAACTGGTCAGCCTTGTTTGTGACACATATGTAGAGATATTGCCATTTGCCAACCTGTTGCTGACTCTCTCTTGAAAATAATCTGTGAGATTTTGTACCCATCCACCGAAGCACTGGAAAACAAGAAGCAGCGTTTGTAGAACGTGAGCTGATACTGTTGGAAACTGCACAGTGCACTAGTCCTCCCATCTCCTCCCCAGTAACCTCATTCAGCAAGACAGATGCCCAGGTGACTCCATTGCAACCATTTTTGCTCTGAATTCTGCAAGTATTGAAAATCTGACTCATGGCACGTTTCACTGCTGCTACCAGTGTCCACACTCACTGTGTGAATGCCTCCTAAGAGAAGGAAGCATATGAGATTCCCATAGCCTGTGTCAACACGGAGGCAGAAGTTTCACTGGAGTCACCCAGAGGAGGGAACTCCTGCTTCGGGGAACATGCACACCCAGCCACATTAGCAGCCCAGTGGACATGTGTCTGAAAACCTCCCTAGCCAAGATGTGGCTACACAAATGGTCTTTTGCACTGCTTCAGTCAATGGCAGAAAAAAAAATTTGTTTCAGCAGAATTAAAATAAAGACAAAAAGCTACCCTGACAATATAAGCAAAATTGTCTGCATTCCCTTTCTTTCCTTGGCTTGTAGTACTTTCTGATCTTGGTATGAAAGTGTCTATTGCTTTGGTTGGGACAAAAAGAACTACCAGAAAATAACATCAATACCACCACTGATTTAGTTGTGACTGCTTCCATCAAGGTTTCAGGCAACAGGCATCTGCTGGGGGAAGTTCAGGAGGGATGCAGTGCCAAACACACTGCTTACAGTACCATGACCTTAGCACTGTTTTCTGAGATGTAACCCTACAGTTTTGATTCAACTACTGCTGTTTGTTTTTTTGTTTTCTCAAACAGTTTGCAAAACTCCTTCTCTCTTTTGGGAAACAACCCAGGTAATCAGATATATAGGCAAACTAGAACAAATACTAGATATGGTTGAGCAGCAGTACATAAAACTTCAACAGCCACACTCACTGGTCTCATTCTTGTCTGTCTCAAAATCATTATACGAATGCTGAAAAAAACCAAATCACAAATATCCTAGCTAGAAATAAGGGTAAAACAGCAAGCCAAGAAAGACATTCTAGTTTTCGCTGTTAAGGCACACCAGTGGTTCTCCTGAGCAGACAGACATGTTCCTGACCATTGTGTTGGAAAGCATGAACACTTCCATTAATATATTCAGATTAATGAAAGAAAAAAGAAAAGAAGGTTTTTCAGTCAAGGAAGGACACACACTGATTATCAGAATTCAGCTTCTGGTTGCTACATTTTTAATTGACTCCTTGCACTAGGGCACGAAGTAGATTTTGTGGATATTTCGTGGATATTTCTGAAGTGTATATGACAGCTTGCTATTCAAAAATTCTGGGTGTTTGGGGGGCTTTTTCTTTTTAGAAAGACACATTAGAAAACTTCCTGAGGCCACAGAACGGGACATTTTTTCTACAACCATATTATGGCTCTAACTTCACTACCTGAATAACTGTTCTAGTTTCTGCTATTTATAAGCCTCGTTGTTCATTGCATTACTTTAGCACAAGTTGCCTTGACAAATGCAGAGTGGGAATTATTCTGAGAAGGTGTTAGCAGAACCATCCAAGTGTGGAAAATATATTAAATAAAAGCTTTATTGAAATAAATATACAAGATGAAAAGCTACAATAGCACCTACCTCACTGACAGGTTAATAGCTCAGTGTTTAAAGGCAGAAAAACAAGAGTGGGCGAGAACAGCTGATGGGTTGCAAGATGCCGTGCTTGAACCTTTCTGTGCACTGGACTCGCATTACTCCTATTTCCAGGCTGTACAAAGTGATGCATTGCCTTCTGGAGAAAGTGACTACTTTTCACTTACAACACTGGCAGCCTAGGAACTCAAGCCTCTTATCTTGGGCATATAATGTTTTGAGTCCTGTAGCCTTCCAGGTTTGTAGGTCTTAGCCCTACCATCAAGCCATAGCCTGAATTACTGTGCTTAATTTTGGTCCCCATCATTCCAGAAGCTTCCTATATCACTGTTTGTAAATGGGTCCATGCATTTGTCTCCACAGTGTTGGCACTGGAGAAAAATCCTCTAACTTGTTTTGTGTGCAGCTTTTGTGCCATTTTGTATCTTGACCTCCTCCTAAGAAATATAGGGAAGGAGGTTGGTCTAAACACCAACAAGGAGCTGTTTTAGAAATAAGCCTGAGAGTATTTCCTGAGACATGTAAGGTTTGCTGATGCTCTCACTCAATTCTGGCAAGAATTGACCTAAGTACAACCTATGCTGTAAAAGGGATATGTAATAACACTAACATTTTAGCTCATTTTTTTCTTTTTTTTTTCTTCTTTTTAGGGGAGACAGTTAGTATTGTCATTCATAGCACTCAAAGGGCTCTATAAAGGACTCAGGTTCAAACTCTTTATCTAGTGAGTTGTGGTGTACAAGCAGAGCTCTAAAAAGAAGTCTAAATACTCACCTCAAAACAGGCAGTACACCTGCAAGCAGTAATAATGGAAGAATCATGCAGAATAAGAATTTGAATCTGAGTTCCTGATGCTGCAGAACCCAATTTCAAATGAATATTCTCTTTTAAGGTATCTAAAATTTTATGGATGGGCAAAGCAATTTCTTGTCCAGACTAGGTAAAAGCTGACACAGCTCTCAGTCTTAGAACACCTACTTGCAGGGGAACAAAAGAAACTGGAAGACTCCTACCAACAATGATCTTGAAATGTCCTCTGCAGATGTACAGGTCAATATGGTTCAATATCACAGTCTCTAATATGTTCTGTTGTTTCAACCCAAAACCTGTAAAGCCATTTGTTACTCAGCTGAGAGCCTCAGTATCTAATGCTCCCAAAAATGGCAAGTGGCAGGATTTACAGGTCTGCCTGAAACATCTCGAAGACATCCAAATATGACCCAAATTTGGTGAGAAAGAATCAAAACTTGGAGTAAACATTGGTATTAATAGCAGCAATGGTATTAAAAAAAAAAGAAATGGCCAAACAACCAAAAATGCCCAAGTCCAAGTAAATTAAAAGATTAGGCATGGGAAAAAAATACCAGACCTTATACTGATAGAGATGGCATTGATTCTGTAAAGTTAATTAATTATTTGAACAGAGGAAAATTGAATATTAAGGCATACAGGCAGACTGTGAGGGGACTAAAAGGGAGAGACTGAGCTTGGTATTTCACCATTGAACTTCTTTCCCAATAATAACAACAAAAAAAATGCAGGTCTCCACAGTAACAACCATATTGTTAATTAGCAGTATAATTTATTCTGCCTTTAATAATGCCTTATTCTGCTCTGGCTGACAGGAGAAGAAAACAGGAAGGGCATTTGGAAACCTTATGAAAAATAACCACAGTTTTAGGGCATTTGTACTTGAAAAATGTACAAATGCTGATGGATTAAAACACACACACACAACTTCAATAAACATTTGAAGAATAATAGATGGAAGCAAAATAGGTAATAAAAGAGTGAAAGATTTTGTTTATAGACTTGACTGGTTGACTAGGGTATAATTATAGGACCTGCTTCCAATCCATCCTATGTAGAATAATTGGTGCGTACAGGAGAGAGATTTTCTCATAATAAATGGACCTCCTCATGATGGAGCAGAATGATATCAGTGTGAATACACCAGAATGACAGCATAATTCAACAGCAGTGGTGCTGGAGGATGGACGTTATTAGCTTCAGCATTTCTGAATGTTGTACTCGCAGGCACATCTTACTTTCACACAGAAGGTGCATGAGGTAAAAGGAGTGGCAGCCTTATAGATCAGAAGCTTTAAGGGAGTTAATTAGATTGCACTAATCTTTCAGCTGTATTGCTGCCAAGCTCTTCCAGGTGCAGCAGAAAGAAATGTGTCCAGCAAAACTGTCAAGTGTTTGTTTGGAGAATACCCTTATATTTGGAGGATGCCCTTACTGCTCTCGCCCCAGAGCTGAGCCAGCCAAGGCAGCTGAGAACAACAGGGAGTGCAAGCACCCCTCATGTTGTTCTGCTCCACCTCCTGGGGTGCACGTGTGTGTGTCCCCCAGGGTTGCTCTGTCTAGTACCACCAGCTGCCATGCACAGGGAGTTACTCTGCTCCCTCCTAGCACACTTCAAGTTCCTGTGGCAGATGAGCTGGGAGGAGCTAGGCCTGGCTACAGAAGAGGCACCAAAGTTGATTACAGGCCTTGAGTAAAAGGATCTTTGTCCATGGCCTTAGGGGAGTTTTTAAAATTCCCTTGATTATTCTGAAGGGTTGTGTTCAATTTTGTGTTCAATCCACTTGTTTCTGCCTGCACTGACCTGGTGTTTATGGACCATTCTTGATGATATTGGTATTCCAAACAGAATTAGGGCAGTACTGACATGCACTGAGCTAGCAGTAACTCAGCATTTACCATTATATGTTGAGAATATTCTCATGGACAGGCTTCGTGGCAAGCTGTCCCCAGTGACCCCACCCACAGTCCTACAAATCTCTTTTGGGGACTGAGGACCTGGAGATGGTTCTTCCAGCTGAGGAGGGTGATGTACTGGTAGATCAGATTTCCAGTACTGCCATCACTACTAGGTGTTTTCTTTCCTGGAAACAGTGAGTAAGGCTATTGAAAATTGAATCAGACAGTTAGGTCTGGGCAGTGCAACAGTGAGCAGAACCCTAGACTAGGAGTTTGGACTCCTGGGTTGTACAGCACACTGGGTAGCCCTCTTGGTTTTTGGCTTCCTGCTGTATGACAGAGTCAATTCTGCCTCACTTTCTTAGGTGTTGCAGACCAAGAGAAACAGACACTATCATTATTATATTCACTGAAAAGTTAGCAGACACAAGGACTAAAAGAAATCCAAAAGTTCACTGTTCTGCAGTGTGTAATAAATAGTGCTACTATTACGACTACTGACAATTAGTTGCTGAGCTGAGAGTTGCAAATATTTACTTCAGGGTGATATACTATCATCTATACCTCTGTTCAGTGGAAACAAATAGCAGGATCTCTCTGTGGAAAAGCCATTTAAAAATATATGCTGTACAGAAGAAAATATGATGAATTATTTATGTGACACACTAAAGACATAAAAATGCTCAGACATAATTTATTTATTTTTGTTAAATATCTGTTAATTTCATTTTAGAGGTCTTTATCCCCTATTTTCAATGCTAGGTTGACAAATCTTCCAATGGCTGGCACAGATCAAAGCTACAACTTATATTTTAGTTAAGTATTTAAGGATACTTGCTCCAATTTAAATTTATTAAGAATAATTAAAAGTGTATGTCAAAAGCTAGAGGACATAAAACACACCAGAGCTCAGTCATGAGCCTTGCCAAAAGTTAAATAAAAACATTCCCTTCCACCAGCTTTCCAAGGAATAGGAGCCAAATCTATCTCTGGAGCAACTGCACTGAAGTCAATAGGGTGGCACAGGGAATACATTTGGCCAACACTACCTGGCATACAGCCTTCGAGGAAGAATTCTGATTTATTGATAGTTTGGCCACGTTACTGTCTTTAGTCTCTCAAGTGCATCATTTCTATTCTGTAGGATACCTTTCTCCACTGTGCTATCCCACTCACACCAGCAGAAAACCAGCAAGGCATGATGGACCACAAAGCACTGCAGAAGGTAAAGCAAGTAAGACTTCAGTCAGGCAATCTTCTCTTTTCCCTGAGTCCCACTGGTTTTTCTTCCTTGTTCGAAAAAAACCCAAATTTATATTGACACGAGCGGTAGCTTTAGGCAAACTCTGAGCTCTGGTCTATAAGAAGGGCAGGTACATGGGTTGACATGTCACCTTGCAGCCCAATCTGCTGCAGAAATGCCAGAACTGCTCATGGTCCAGCTTCTGAACTGTAGTAGCTTACAATGTGCCATATTAAGACAACACAAAATCAGTAATCCTTCACTGCACTGACAGGTGACAGGGATAGCTGACGCAGCACACAGTGTAACAAAGGAGATTCCCAAGACAGCACTTCCTTTTTTTAGAACAGTGTTTGCTGCCTTGTTAACCTTAAACATCACCTCCTCCCTGAAGGGAAACAGCCAGATCATTTCCTCCCCAGGTGTTTGTCTTTTACCACGGATACTGCCCTGTGGTTGGCTGGAGAGGGTACATGGCTTTCAGGAATGGCCACAAACAAGGATGCTCCACCTCAAGCTCACACACACAGTGGCTGTAGGCAGCCAAGCCACAAAAGCTTTGTAGCCATGAGCAGCAGGCAAGCCCAGTCTCAAGGAGAGTCTCGGTCCCACTCACAACATACTGGCTGCTCACCAAAAGTCACTCTGAATCTTACTCTCTTTTTAGAAACAGGTGAATTAGGAAGGTATTTTACAAACTCAGGTCAACAAAATGGGTCAGAAATAGGTTTGCAGGTAGCCTAAGGTGGATTCTACTGATGCTTAAGCTGATGCTTAAGTGTATTATGGCTTACTTCTTAACTTTCCACAAGAAACAAACCCCTTATTTAAAGTTTCTCCTTTTCACTGTAGACTCTATTTCCGAAGTAGATAAAAGTCCATAACACATGAGTAAACTCTTAGTTACATGAAAACTGTTTTTAGCTGTCTTTGAGTCACATGAGTGTGGGTGAGAGAGAAAAGAACTTATGTTCTGAAAAGCCTCACCAAGAAATACTCTTGATTCAAAAGCCTACATATTAACCTTTCACGAGAAAGAGAATATCAAGTTCAATCTAATGAAAAGTAGGTAGATAGCTAATAACTAAGGATGAAATAAGGTAAAACTGTACAAATCACATATTGAATTCTTTTTGTATAGGTTATTCTCTTCCTTGCCTCAATATCTTCTGTAGTTTATCTTGGAGTAATCTGCAACTTTGCCAAACAACCTTGCCAATAGTATTTAACAGTGAAGGTGCCCACAGATTGCCTCAGAAAAACTGTGTAAAAAAACCCAAAAAAACCTGTGGATGTTTTCATTGATACCTATTCTCATTCCTTTCTTCTCACACCATCTCTAATACCAGAAATAAACTGGAAAGAGTTATGGAAAAAAATGAGAAACCTAGAGAAACACATAAAATACAACAGGAAATGCAAAAAGAGATAGCAGCTGACTCTCCACTGCTTCATAATCTATATAGTCGTTTAGATCTATGCAACAAGAGCTGAAAATCCAGCTGTGCTCTTTCAATTACACTGTCATCAGTAATAAAAAAATCTGCATTCAGGATTTATCTTGTAGTTTTGTTGCCAATACATGAAACAGCAATGTACAGCTTGTTTTGCCCTTCTATCAAGCATTCATAACATGCAAAATCTGAAGCAGAGGCTCAAAGAAAAAATATTTTTCAAATAAAAAGAGCCTTTTAAAATAACTTTTTAAACTGAAAGTTGTTTGGTTTTTTGTCCTTTTTGTGTTTCAATTGTTTAGAGAAGCCAAAAAGACAACGGGCTAGAACAATCATTGTGAGCACTACTGGTAAAGGAAGTCCATGAGTATTGCTGTACATACAAAAACAACCACGGCAGTGGGAGGCATGGTTACTGCTCATGAAAGCTTTTGATTAACCGTGAGGCACATTTCCCAAATACATATTATCAGAGTTCTGCAGAATAAATGCACAAACATCATGGCTCAAACAAAGGGCTAACAGGAACGCACCAGCAGGTGGGAATACAGAAGAGACAACTGCCTGTAAATATGCCAAGGTACAGAAAGTGACTTGGGAAAGAAATGAACCTGTAGCACGATTCAGATTAAATGGGCTGAATATAACAGAAGTTGCCTAGAAAAGAAATCTACTGGAAGCTACCGAAAGAGGAGTTATTTGCACAGCCATCTGAATAGGTTAAGCAAATACCAGTTGTGTCAAGTGCCATCGAGCTAAGACCCAAGAGAGGATGGCAGGGTTAACTTCTGCAAAAGGGCAGGAGGATGGGGGCTGGGGAAGGTAACCACAGTGGACAGCAGTCAGCAACATTGACCTACCATTGTGTATCTCCATGACTCAGAATCATAGGTTTCAACTGCAGTATGAGTGTTGTAGGAAGGTGCAAACTCAGTGATAATCAGAGAGAGTTGATCATATTCATCCCCAGACCCTCTGTCAGGCCACTCCAGGGCATGTCCTACTCCCTCAAATTACATATTGAGGAAGAAATGTGGGTCTCACTGTGATATGAACATGAGTGGTCCACGAGACTCCTGTGCAACCTTGCAGTTTCTCTCCAGCTTTGGTTGAGGCAGCAATATCCTCCAGATATAGATACCTTCCTCTCTCCACAGTTGAAGGAGTTGCCTTAATCATGTACTAGCTTCACTTGATTATGAAAGCTCTTGTAATACTTCATGACCTCATTATTCATTAACTACCATGTCAGACAGATCCCACTTCAGTGAAGTGCTTTTTGCCCCTCTAAGTTCCCTGTGCAGTTGCAGGAATATGTGACAAATCTCGAGTTTCACCTGCATGTTCCCTGAATGCAGTTGGCATGCTCTATGTTAATATTCTTCCACTAGTGAGTAGAATGACATGCAAGAGTCAGTTATTATTAATGAAAACTGTTCTTAGACATCCCTTATCAAAGAGAGTCACAGTAAATCACTTAATGATCATAAAGGCTTAAGAGAGATTTGCACAGAGAGGTGCAATAAACTTGCAAAGAATTGAATAGAAAGGGAAAAGCGGAAATAATCAAAATGATATTTGTCTTGAAGGGAGAACCATTTCAATCACAGTGATTGAACAGTGGATTTCAAGAGAATTATGTTGTGCATGTTAGTCAGCCTGATTGAATCAGCTTGTAATATTCCGCTTAGCTTATAATATTTGATGTTATAGCAGCATCCGGAAATTTTCAATTGACAAAGTTGTTTGGAAGCCCACATACTAGCTGAAAGGCTAAATATAAATATATTATAAACCAATGAATGGAAATTTTAAAATCCTTTTAATAGCTCTTTTTTGAGCACTATAAATATCCTGTGGTTCTCAGCTGGGGGTTTGAAAAACAGCTGATCCACAATTTACCGAATTTTACCTTCAATTTCTCAAAACAAAACTTCATTGCTTGCAAGAGACAGAAATTCATTTGAAGTTTCCTTTAAAAATAAACCTGGCTGACCGTAGAAGTTAATAGGGTGGAAACTTTGTAAACAGATAAAGGAGTTTACTGGAATTACAGATTCTGTGTGTTTCAGGATTAAGTACAAAACTATCTCTGTTTAAGATAACACTGGATTTTTAAACAGAATATAGAGAAAATGGAGATGATGCCTTTAAAAATATCAGGGCTTTATCAGTCTTTGTCTTCTATGAAAATTCAGGAAGTTTCCAGGTCCTGCATGAAAGGGATATGCTAACCCCTGCTTTTTCTCGTGTTATTTCTGAGATACTTCAGAAAAGCAGCTTCCTCAGTATAGCTTAATAACTAGAGAACAGCAAAGTAGTACAGAAAGTTCCAGATGATTTTGGCATTACAGATCATGCAGGCAAGGCAGAATGCTCCCTGGGTAGTTTGTTTTCTTTAGATTTAGAAATTCAACTTCTAGGAAAGTTTTCAAAATATAAGTAGTAAGTAAAATAAGCATCTTAAAAGAACCTAAGACTTGGTACTCTTTTAGAAAACTGTTAACTGAAGGGGAAAAAAGGCCCAGGATATTCCTTCTCAGTGAGTTCATCCTCATATCCTGTGCTGTTTTCAGAACTGTCTCCTCAGACTCTTATGCCTACAGGTTCCCACCCCTGTTGGGCCTCTTACAGACACTTCAGGTTGCTGGTATGACAATACTTTGCCTGAATCCTCAGCACTGCAGGAATGGGTGCAACTTCCTACTCTTCCTCCTCCCCAAACCCAAGGGATCCTTGAAAGCACAGAGTACTCAGCATTGCATTACAAGTGATGAATTCTTGTGAGAGAAAAATGTTTTCCTCTCCATCCCTGTTTTTTGCTCTTTAAGTCCTTAAATCCCTCTGTTCAATGTGGCCTGCACTGTAGAGCTGTAAGGGAGAGCCCAAGCCTCTGGCTGTATCATGAAGTCCAATATGACATTGGTCAGCACGGAAATTGAAGCTCTGGTGTGCTGTGTTCCCACCTCACCCACACTGCTGGGTTGTTGCATCACCCAGCGCAAGCTCAGCTCTCTGCATGTATGAAATGATGCAGAAAACAACACATATCCATCTCACAGGGGGGCTGCACAGGCTAATTAACTAATAAGCACTTATAAAGCATTTTGGGAAGCTTGGATGTAGCCTGCTCTCTAAAACAAAATTGGGGCATGTGTTATTTTTCTTTCCAGACTATTTCAGTTTCTGTTTCATTTCCCGTCACTATTACATAGAGCTGTACCCAAAATATGAGATAGGGAAGAGACAGTTTAGCAGCCCCTTCTATAGAATTCATTATGACACATGGCTCCTCTTTGCTCAACCAGTAGGAGTATATTTTATAACTTCATCACACGCTCATGCTTTTGTTGCTGGTGTTTGGTAGGTTTTTTTAAATATATTGAGAATTTATGAAGGTGAAAAAATAAATGACTTATCAACTACTTATAAATCTTACAGGCAAGGAAATGCTTTTAGAAACCTAGGCAAAATACACTGGTACAGATAAGAAAATTTAGGTGTTCTACAAAGATGTCATTAAAAGAAAATAAAAAGGAAAGCCCCAAGAAACTTCAGTCTCAATCCCTCTCATAGAATATCCTACTGCACAATCATTACAACTCCTTTATGCACAGGTAAGAAAGGGGACCTTTGAGTAAGATACATTGTCCATGAACTCTTCACAGACGATCAGTAAAAGTTATTTAGCACAGATGTTGCTGTAATTGTGAGATACTGGGAAAATCAATGTTTAATGGCAGGCTCCCAACTCCACCCTGGCAATGCTCTTGAGTTAACATCACCAGGCTAGAATTTAAAACACGTATAACAAAACTGGCTAAGTCCTCCAAAGTTGTTATCATCACTCAAAATATCCCATGTTATTCTGATCTCCAAGTCACCCAGAGATAAATAGGTTGTGATTTACATCCATGTACTTCTCACCTTTGCTATCTACTGCAAGCTTAGGGATGATGATTTTGTGAAGTGCTGTGAATACATATAACATTATTCCTTAGGTAGGAAACATCTTTTTGTTGTGCTCCTACATTATGTATCACAGTGCATGTTTTTTCAATATGAGGAATTATCCTAAATGTTAAGAATCTCAGACAGCCATTATTAATGAAACACATAATCATAATGCTTCTGCAAAAGGCAAGTACAGAAGCAAACACAGAGAAATAAGTGTAAAGGTATAAAATCTTCTAAAACATTGCCAGTGTAGCATTCTACTCACACCAATTCTGCATAAAGAATGAAGATGTTTATAACACAGGTGACCATGTTCATTCTTTGTTTTATTTAATCCTAAACAGGGCAACACCCTCAATGCTATACAAGTGAATTTGTTTCACCTCTCATTCTCATACACTGTCTCACTCTTGTTCTATCCTAAACAATATTTATTTAGAAGATATATATACAGGAAATAGAATTTTATAACCTTAGTGACATTCCTACATGGCATAGAGGAGTCTTACCAAAAATTCACAGATGTACACACCACACAAAGGGGTAAAATGTAATTTGTAGGCATGATTGGCTGATCTGCACCCATCTGTATATTCAGCCCAGGATAAGAACTCCATCTGCTGCAGATGCTAACTACAGGGGTTTTGCAATATCAGCTGTCAAGGTAGGGAGGCATCTAGAGTACACCTAAAGGGCAGGCTAAGAGAGAGAGTTACAAGGGTATTTGAGTTACACCGCAGGGCTTTAAGTGGATCAGCCATCCAGCTGCAGAACTGCGTGACATATTCCATCAGAATTAACAACACTTAAAACCTGCATAATCAGTGAGAGCACCGAGAGGAAACGTCCTCTGCAGAGGTTCACTTTTCTTTAGTGTTCACATTCAGAAAAAATTCTGTTTATCACAGAGCAACTAGGATCCTGATCTCTCTGTTTCTTTATCCCCTTGTGTTCCCTGTACAGGAGTGTTAATATGTGTGACCTGTCTGTCTGACCTTAATTCTGCTGAATCCCTCTCCTTTTTGCTCCCTGTGCCCAGTGAATTAAAGAGCATGCAGGCAAAAATGCTGGTGCTATTGACCAGGATTTCTATCTGCTGCCTTGAAAGCTTGTGACTTTGCCTATTGCAACAAAGGTGGTCTCTGCTGCCACATGCACACGGAGGTACACAGAGCAAAAAGAGGAAAAGACAGACAGACCTGAAAAAGTGCTTCAGCTATCAAATCAGCAGCTGCAGAACTGAACCTTACAGGCCCCCACTCTACAGAGTGCATCACAATGTTTTTACAACCTAGAGCTTGAGTACCTTCCAAGGCACTACGGCACAAAGTGACTAATGTCTGCCGGGTGCTTTGCATTTTCTCTCTCACACCCACGCCCACGCACACATGCACAGACTGCGTGACTTCGGAAAAAACCAAACCTGTCAAGGCAGGATGTCTAAAAGCTGAGTGTAAAAAAACTTGGGCACATCTTGATTGGTGACCAGATTTTGTGGATTAATGAAGCAGCCACTGTGACTGTATAGGCACATAACCTGTTTTGCACACTTCTTTTTGGGGACTCAGACATTTCTAAAGGTGAGACAAAATTGCAGACTCTTTCTGCCACTGGTATCCTCAGTAGATAACTGCCATTGGTATAAAATGCAATAAAAAGACATATAAGGAAAATATGCTAGTAATACAATGTTTTGCATGTGGAAACTATTCCCACAATTAGTGTCTTATTCTAAAAGGTACCTTTCTGACTTTTGGGGAGTGTTGAAGAATTAAGATGTATTTCAGCAGGCACAGTTTTGTTACAATCTGGATGCCACAGAAACAGCTGGGTAAATTAGGGAAATAGAGCAATTAAGAAATTGCTAGTTGCTGACCTCTTCTTTATGGAACTATTTGTATGGATAGGTATAACTTTCTTGTCCATTTTTGGAATAGCTGATTAACCAGTGATGCACTTTCAAAAATCCATCCAACCTTGCCAGAATTTTTCCTCTAACAAATAAGCTGCTCACAATCATCAAAATCTCTGGAAGAAAACACAAATATTTGAACAGTAATTTTCCTTGTCACAACCAGGCCTCAACGGAACGGGTTCACACAAAGTTCTTCAAATCTTTTAGGGTGTCCTAAAAATTCAGTAGGATTCAAAAGAAAGCAAAAAAATTATTTCCAAGGCAGTAAAAAGAAAAAAAACATTTCAGATCTTTTAGCTGCTCTCACACACTGAGCAGTGCCATACCAGCTGCCAGGATGAAAGCTTAGCACAAGTTCCTAAAGGAGCAAGCAGCTACACATTGTGACTGCTGATTACACCTTCCCCAGACAGCCTCCAAATGGAAACCTTATTAAAACAGGATTATGTTGAGGCTGCGTTCCCTGTGTCTCCTTTGGGCTGAGTTTATGCAGTAAAAGCTGTAGTTAATGGCAGGAGTAAACCGTAGACTGAGGTACGCACCATGTAGCTTCCACCCTGACCTTTAATCAGAAAACTTGCAGCCAGAAGGGTTAGTTTGGAAATATGGGTGCCTATTACCAGACACCCACTGGTATTTTGTACTATTTGCTTTCTTTGTGCAGTTGAGTTGTGTAAGTTGGACTCACGCTGCTCCACAAGCGTACCCCTCACAGTGGCTGAAGGAACAGGACCCTGAGGATTGCCACCTCTCACGCCAGTGGCCCCACTGGTGTCAGGGGCCTTGCAGGACCTGCAGGCAGCATAAGCAGCCATGTCACAGCACAAGCAGGTGAAGAGACCCCTTACAGCTCTGTCCTGACTGAAACACACTCAACCTCTTCATAATTAGGCTTCCACTTCTGGTGTCCAGGAAAGTCTCCAGTAAAATTCTCCTTGCTTTTAGGTTAAGACTGAATCCTTGGCAGTGGAGGAATTTTACAGTTTCTAGTTTCTCAGAGAAGCCCATTAAATCAAAACACAACCATTGCAAAGAAAAAACAACCCCACACAACTGGAATTTCCCTACTTCTAGTATGCCCAGGTATATTGTAGGGAATAACAAGATTTTACAAAAATGTTTCCTTCTGGCCCAAATGAAATAAAAATATTGAGGGAAAGAAAGTAGAAGAGAAAAAAACCCCTCATTTCCCCCTCCCTAAATTCAGGAAGAGTTCTTTCTTTGGGATGGAAAACCAAAAAATGACAATGCCCAATCCCATGATATTAGACAAAGCTGTTATCTTACTCGAGATGTTTGGTAGGATTGTGATGGTGCGTCTCTCATCTACTATTAAAGAGTGTTTTGGGAAGCTGCTTCTACCTACTGCTTCTGAGGAAGGAGCCCTATTGCCCATAGGACTCCAAAATTTCTTTAAATGTCTTCTATTAGAGTCCAAGTTCTGGCAAGGCACAAATGCACTTATCTTTCAGAACCTGATAGGAATATATCATGATACATAATCTCTATATGTGGACAAAACCTTATATATTTTCTTTTTCTGCAGAATTATGCCATATGTTTAATTCTTCTCAAGTTTCTTTTTGGATATTTGAAGGGATAAAGTTTTACTACATCCCTTGGGACATTGTTAGACTCATAAATGTCAATGTCAGGAAGATTTTTGAAGACATACCACCTGAACTTCCACTTGAGTTGACTCCATCCCTCCCTCTATTATGCTAAGAAATCCTTTAAATCATGCATACAGTCTTCAGTGCTTGTTTGTTTCCCATCTTCAAGCCTGCCATTGCCAAAGTAAATTGCAGCCACTTACCCTAACTTTACATTATGGAGTACTCCCTCCAGTCCCCTCAATCTTCTCATTGATTTATTTTTTAATAGTTTTTTTTTTTTAGTAGTGTACAGTGAGGTTATATGTCCTTCAGCTGTTGTCCTTTTGAACAGAATACCAGTCCCTACAATTACAGCACAGTATTTCAGAGTTTTAACTCTTTTCAAAAAATAAACAAACCAACATATTTTTTCCCTACTGTGTGTTAAATTTAATGGCACTTGCAACTAGTGGTGAGAAGCCAGATTGATGACTTACTACTACTACTACTACTACTACTACTACTACTACTACTATTATTATTATTATTATTATTATTATTATTATTATTATTATTATTATTATTTCTACATTGCCCATTTGCAGGCACAAATTGTTTCAGTAACTTTTGTCCTGTGAAATACAGGACTCCTCACTGCTGGTGCGACTGAGCTCAGCCCAAAAAGGTTCAAAATGTCATTTCTAACCACTGCAGACTTTTCTGGTATTCCCTACGCTGAGGGGCAAAGCAACCATTAGAATTTCATGCCTGCTCTGTGCACTCTTCTGGTAAGAACAAAATATGCTTCCTGACCCGTAACAAGTGTAATATCAAAACCACATTCCAAACAGACACACGGGTATGTTCACTTTGGAGTTTGAGCCTTAAAAAGTCCAGTCTGAACTGAACAATTGCTTTGCTCAAAACCCATGGACTTTTTATTTTGCATTCCTGAAACAATGCTAGAAATTCCTTCCCACTATTAACCTAATGCACAGCAGCAAGGTTCCATATGTTCTGCAAGAGTGCAAATGCTACAAAATTTAGCAAGTTCACTTACAAAATCCAGAATGACATTAAATGCATGAAGATGCTCCAGTGAAAAAAGTGATTTGTGTACCTGAGCTACAATACTTCTAAATGATTAAACCACAATATCTTTGAACATTTAAAAATATAAGAATTCTATGAGGAATATGGAAGCACCTAATGGAATACTATTACACCAGTTAAATATGTAACTTCACAGAAACTTGAAAACTCAAGGAAAGAATGGAAAGTTCAGTCAACTGTTCATTTTATTCAAGAATTGGTCTAGAAACAAGCTAGAGGTATCCATATGTACTATAAAAACTATTCCTATAAAAAACATCCCTGTATCATTGGTCTGCTCTTCTTATCATGTGTTCTCTCTTGGAAAGCCCCCACTATCAGATCACCTCTTCCCAAACCAGTCACAGCATCAAAAAATACATTTCATAATAAGATGATATTTCCTCTTTGCCAAAGGCAGACATGACATTTTGAAGATGTTGCTTAGTAGAGTTAATCTGGGAAGTAAAAGATATTGTGAACAACCATGTAGGATACTGTAAAGAAGGATGGGAAAAAATGGTCCTTACAGGAAAAATAGACATCTAAAGCAAGTTGCCTGAATTTCAGCAGCACANATCCCATCCCATCCCATCCCAGGTTAAGCTATTTCAAGGATAGCTTAATTGGACTTGGTCAAGTCCAATTAAGCTATCCTTGAAACCCCATGTTATACATCACTATTCAGTAGTCACTTATCCATTCTTTTTTTTTAAATCACCCTGCAAACACCCAGGTTCACATTTATTCAGATAAACTTTGAAACACAAGCCCAGAAGTACATTTAAAGACCCTCCCCCCATACATCTGCTGTGTTCAACTTTCTGGTTCTGACATAATATTTGCCTTGACACAGTAAGGATTTCAGAAGGTATAAGCCTAAATGAGTTCAAACTCTAAAAATATACATTTTAATCCTCCTCCAGGCACATGCTTGGATACTTTTTCTTATCAAATCTAAGCATCTCCCTGAAATGTTTATTTAATGACCTTAGCGTTAGCATCAAGAGATTAATCAGTCAATGGTAAACAATTCCAGACTGTCCCCAAGATTTTAAGTTTTATCAGAGAAACTAACCATAATGAACAATAGAGAATTGTTTGGGTTATATTCTAAAAGGCCCAGGAAAAAAAAAAATTATGGGAGGGGGAAGATCTAATCCCAAATGTAACCAACTATGTTAGTTTTGTAACTTCAGCACCTCATTTAGCTTATACCTCTGACAGATTGGTATGTCACTCATTATTTCCTGTCTTCTCATCCAAATACCAAGATGGCTAATTTACTTTAGAAGAGCTTTTATTTATGACTCTCTCCTACCCTGCTTTAATTTCAGGGGGTGGGACCGGTAATGTTTTTTTTAATGGGTTTGTTTTAATGGACTACAGGATATTGTTGTAAGGTCACTGACCACACTGACAGGAGAGAAAAGACCGTGAATCTGTATTATTTTCAGGTCACTGAGTGACTAGCAGAGAATGGGCTGTGACTGGGAAGTGCCAGCTTTCATTATTCTGCATTGGTCTGCATGACCTTTCATTTCCACTGTTCTTTCCTACCTCTGCTGTAACAGCCTCCTCTATTTTCGGTTTTTCTCTGTAGTATCCCTTTTCAGCTGTAAACTCCTCATTCCAATGCAGAGCACTGTTGGGAGTCGGAAGCACTGTGTTCAGGGCTGGTGGTGTGTCAGGCCTCTCCCCAGCTAGGTTCCCAAGCCCATCTCTCTAGCTGCCATGTATAATTTATCCAGCAGGGCTGTGACAGACTGCAGTTCCAGCCCGTGGCAAACAACCATAAGGCTCAGGCTAACCCTGGGTGAAAAACAATGGCTCACACAGTTGCCTCCAAGTGCTGTATTCACTAACCCATATAAGTACAACCTATTTTTCAAATAATATGACACTCAGCTATTGTGAAGTTTGTTTTTCAATATAACGGTTGTGCCTATAAGTGCTCTGCCTAATATAGAGAATGACCTAGCAGCAACAACACAAAACACAGTGGTCTGGGATTAGGAGACAGTGAGATGCTAGAGATGATGTCCTGCCTCTGGGCTTACAGAAAATGCCCTAGTCCTCTGACTTTTTATCCATCACTACAGTTCTGCTGAGCAACTGCTATTTCTGTGCTACTGCCAGTCTCCAGTCTGCACAGGGCAGGTGTTGTGAAGAATGTGAACTCCAATATCACTTGATAAATAACTGAGAAAAATTAGGAAAGTTTAGACATGAAAGAGTTGAATAAATGAAAGGAGGACGGCATTTGAAGCAGGATGATGATCATAGAAAAAGAAATTGGGGAACTGAAAAGGAGGAAAGAAGAATGAATATTGCTTCAAAATATTCTTGCAAAAATATTTCTATCTTTACTCTTCATTTATTCAAAGTAGTCTTCCTTCATCTCTGGTACCAAAGATTCTTCCTGCCCGAACCAGAGTTACATCAGAAAGCAATGCAGTAATATTCCTATTTCCTAACACATAGAATTCTGAAACATTATAAAGGCAGAAGATATTCCAAACCCTAGACATAGCTGACATTTGGAGTAGGGAGAAGGGTATGAAAACAAATATAAACCATATCAACAAATAATTGAACACAGATATTTTGCCTCCTTCCTTGCAACACGGAAGAGTGTCACAGAAAAGATAACAGACAAGGTACATCATGTACTAGTCTCTTAATGTTTGTTTGCTTTTTTAAAAAAATCTGCAAAAACAACTCCAAAGACATGGATTGAGAACTGTTGCCTGTAAAAATCAACATCAAAGCTTCCAAACTGTTCTCAAGCAAGAGCCTGTTCTCAAGCCTCAGCACTATTTGCAGTTTACTGTCCACTTATCATCACTCTGTGCAAAGATAAAAATGGCATTGCTTTGGGCACCATTTAGCAAGTTGCTGAAAAATCTGAAAACCTGTTCTTACCCTGAAAAATGGTAACTGTTCCTGTGAACTTGTGTCTTTAGAGAGTAAGAGAGGCATTTAGTCTATATAGTGAGACACAGAGCACTGGAAAATTTGGCTTTTTCTAAGTATGAGATGACACGATAATTATGAGGACAGCTGAGCACCAAGTATAAATAGTCCAATCTAGCATGTGTAGGGCTTACAGCAGCAGAAGAAAGATCAACAGGCCCAAGGCTTTTGCGTGACGGGTAAGACAAAGCAATTACGCAGGGACTGAGTCAATAGATGATGTAAGGGCTCACATCACAAAATTTTATTGTTGCAAATCATTGATTGCTTACACACGATGCTATTTACTTTAATTCCACGTGTTCATCACCACATCTGTCATTGGTGAATTGGTTCATGTTTTTAAGATGCTCACATATTATGTTATAGCCACTCCATTTCACACTAACAGCAATTCTACATAATTCATCACTGTCACTTCAGGCAGTGTTCTGTAGCTGACTTGACCTGCAAAAAGAAAGGCAATAAAGATGTACAGCAATGTGGCTCTTTGAAATCTAGTGTGTCAAGCCCTTTGGCAACATGCTTTTAGTTCTGAATTTCTTTATCAAACTCCAGCTCAAGACGGTCCTTCAGTGAAAGGCAAAGGAAAAGGAGAGGTTTCTGTCCCTCTTGCCAATGATTAAAGTCACCAGCCTGCTAGTGACTGTTACACAGACGGGGAGCTAATTTCTACATGGTGGGCTCCATGGTTTTGAAGCATTTTAGAAATTCTGCGCAGCATCCACCAGGCAGAGTACGTATTAAAGGAGGCACGTATTTGTCTGAGCAAACTGAAATCGGACCAGACTGAATATCAGGCACCCATCTGTATGCTCAGGGTCTGACAGCCTGCAACACATTTTCAAGTGCAGCTATTGGGTGCTAAAACATCATCATTTCAACCCAGTCACTGCAGCAGAGTGTTATACAACAGTCTTCATTTCTATGATTCTGTATAAAATCAGTCAGACTTTGCATGGATCAGTGTAAACCCATGAAAAGAAAACAACAAAAGAAACTGTAGGCAAGAAAATACTATTGTGTTTCAAACAGCAATACCCAGAATAAAGTAAATTCTTAAGTATGTGAAAGAGATGGCTAGAGTACTTGTGCCTATTTCCTTCTGACTTTGCTGTTTTATGAGACTGCTTGTTTCTTCCAGAGGTAAGAGTGTACTTATATCAAAGTTCAGTGCAGCCACAAAAAGGCCTCACCAGAATACATTAAAGATGCTTTTTGGTCTCTTGCATGACAGTTGATATTAATATTGAAGCAATGAGGAACCAGTGATGTGGAAAAAGTGCATACACAGTCTAACATAAACTCACCCACATTTTAGGCAAACCACGTTAACCAAAACAATGCCCATTGAGGCTTTTAGGTTTAAATTCAAGACAGAAGGCAATTATTCTTGTCTTTCACTTTTACCTAGCAAGAAAAAATAAAAGTAAAACCTAAGCTTCTGTTGAATCTAGCTAAAACTATCTCAGCAAGCCAAGAGCATGACTCACAGAGAAAATGGAAATAATTCACTACTGGAAGATACAAAGCAAAGCACCAGCTAAAGTCATGTCCTGCTAAGATATAAACCCTCTGTCCTGGATGTTAGAATAAAAAACTTACAAGTTCAGCCCAGGAAATGAAAAATTGATCAGAAAAGGCTCAGGTTAGAGGACCCACCCAGACAGGATTTGCTTTCATAGCCTGACATGCAAAAAGGGGAATCAGTGCCTCTTAGAATGAGACATCTGCCCAGGAACAGCAGTTGGAGAATGTTTCCCTGATATAAGCAAATATTGCCTACTGCCTAATCGCTAATCGCTCTGCTGCCCGGGGTGCTGTGACTGCGCCGGTCGAGGGCAATCTCTCTGGGGACCTTCTCTGATCCCCAGAACCCAATCGCAGCCACAGTGAGCAGAGCCGAGAGCTGCGTGAAGAGCAGGTGACCACCACGAGGAGAAGCCAAGCAGGGAGGACTCAGCAGCTCTGCATACCAACTAAGATTTATTCAGCTGATGGGGAGAGACTGACTGAGTCAGGCCACCGGGAGTTCCACACAGAAGGATCGAACCTCCTGTGCTCTGCCCCGAGAGACCCCAAAACACAGGTGACAGGGGGTTTCATACCCCCAGGACCCCAGGGGTGGAGGCACAAACAGGACCAATTGGGAAAGCCCAAGGGTGTGGTCCAGGGGTGAGGGACAGGTTACACAGCAAACGGGAGAACAGGGGAGGGGGGTTACACCTGTGAGGGCCAATGCACAGCCAAATGACAGAGACCTTTCTAGAACATGGGGCAGGGGTGAAAGGAGAATGGCAGGGGAGAGAGAGGGATTCTCTCGCTCGACCAGGGGAGGCGACAGATAATTGACAGGGAGAGCATACAGGGTCCAAACAAGGGTACATGGAACAAACCAAAATACAATTAACCAATAAAAACCGCTGCATCTCTGCCTGGAGTTCAATAGTGCAGTGGGGCAGAGTTTGGTAATTTTCAAACAAGTTAGGATGACTTAACATGACAAGTAACAATAACATGTTTGATTACTCTTGCCTTAACTTCAAAATTTTTCAGTATTTGGTCAGTTAGAGAATCAGGACTGCAGAAAGAAAAATGTTTCCATGGAAAGAGAAATATTATGATCCCTCACTCCTGTCAGTTAGGTAATCCAAAAATCACATTAACTGCCTGGTTCTAACCTTAAAAAGCATCACATCCCCTTGGGTGTTATTCAACACATCAATTCCTCATGCTGGAAAGAGTAATTTAGCTCCCATCACAACTATTACAGCACTGCATGCCTGATGAAGACATCACCCAGATTAAGTGAATGGGTAAATAATTGTCCAGTGCTGAATTTCCATCAGTATTAAAAAGGAGGATTACTTGGAAGAATGAGCAAGTTGCTCTGCAGTGTTTTATCTCCCTCCTGGCAACCTGGCAGAGATTTGTGTGCCTACCAACAAAGATGTTGAACCTTCAAGCTGGGATTGATGCACCTTCCCAGAGCCCTGCAAACCCACCTGTGCTGAAGCCTTGACTCGTTTCTAAGTATAGAAATCTGACCTGGGAAGAGGGTGTGGAGATGGTTGGGCATGAGATTTAATTCTGTGAGGACAGTGACAGTAAGTACACCTCTAAAATGGAATAAAGGTCTTTCAGGGCTGAGGAGTTCAAGAACTGCGTTCTCTGTTGGCTCTGAGTCTTTTTGTGGCGCAAAGACTTTTGTGGCCTGAATCAAAACCTTTCTGAGCTGGAGCAATATCTCATTGAAGAGATTCTGCTCATCATTTCTGATAGAAGATAAAGCAAAAAAACCCTCCACCCTGTGGCTGCTTTTCCCATCTCCAAAGTACACATAATTGGAAACAAAGAGGGGGAAAAAAGCACTATAGAGAGTAATATGAGGCAATGAAGCACCTTTCACAGTGCATCTCTTCTGACTTCTCCAGACCCCCTCTTCTATGACAGCAAACACTTCTGGTTTTCTGCAGAAAATTCACAGCCCAGGACCCTAATATTGAATTTCCCAGTACAACATAGAAGTCTCTGAGTGCTGAAAGAAAGCCCCTTCCAAACACTAAATGAAAAGAGACACAGGAATCTTATTAAGTAAAAACTGAGTTTCAACATGGTCCCAAAGTGGTGTCTTAAAAAAAGAAAAAAATTAAAAATTCTTCAGGAAAAAGATGGAATTAAGAAGATAAAATTTTGTTTTCCTCCCCTTTTTTTCCCAAATGAATTTGTTCTTCTTTGCATAAAAATAAGTTCATTGGAGAAAAGTGAATTGTGGGCAAAGTTCTCTAATAGCAAAAGTAGTTTGATTCAATTTTATTTCTGATGCTCAAATTCCATTCCTTCTCTGGCCCTCATATCCAGTCACCATGGCAACAAAAGCACAGAAAAATCCTTTGCCCATTTGATAATCACTTAATCATTTAACAGCAAAACAGATTGGGAATGGAAGAGTGGAGTAATGGGAAACACCAAAAAGAAAATAAACTCTGCTATCAAAAAAGTCATAACTCCAAAAAAAAAAAAAAAAACCAAAAAAAAACACCTAAAAAAGAACGGAGAAGGAGCAGAAGTAAGGAGAAATGGCCTACAGGATCTACTGAGAGTAGATTTAAGCTTCTCACTGCTCTCCTTCACACATCATAGTGTCTTTTATTTTCTCCCCATGGGAGTCTGCATGCTGTCTGAATTGTCCTTCCAGTAGCTGAAAAAAAATCCAGAGAAAAATCCAGATCCGTGCTATGAGTTCAAATGATGAGCAAAAATGTTCCTAACCAAGAGAAGACACAATCTGGAAGTTTGTCTTATTTCTTCTTTTAGGTCAAAAAAGAAGGGCTTGACTCACAAGTGTATTTCAGTAGGAAATCTCTGAAATGCCAACACAATCCACTGGGAGGATGCCCTGGCAAAGCTCTCTGTCACCTTTAAGCTGCAGGGCTGGTGCTCCCCTGAAGATGACAGCGGAGTTGTTGAGCAGCTGCTAGCCTGGATCAGATTCCTCCAGAAGAAAAACACCACTACAGGCAATTACCATCAGAGTGGAAACTCTCTTTCCCATCAGACAGAAACTCCCTGCTATGTGTCCTTGCCCCTGACACGTGAACAAGACGAAGTCCAGTTCGGCTCGGAACACAGGGGCTGTCACCTCTTTGTCCCTGCTAAGTCTGCCCGTGGGGTAGAGCTGCAGGGTGGATGACACACGGAAGTGTGGGCATCAAATGAGGTTGTAGGCAACTAGAGTGATACATTGCACTGGCAAAGCTCCAGTGGCCCAACACCTACAGGACAAAGCCACAGTGCTGGATCTCATTCCCAGCACAAGCCCTTAAAATCCATACACAGGACATGCTGCTCTTATCAATACCCCAAATGTGAATTAAATGGTTACTTCATTTTCTTAAATTTTAATTTAATAACCCTTTCCCCCCACAAAATACCCCCCAACAAACTAACTCAGCAGACAGTCCATTGATCAGAAAATTCAGGTCAGCTTTCTGCCAATCAGCTTAGATAAGGACATGGAAGCTAGCAAGGTAAGTGATTTACCTTATTTTTTCCCTCATGCTGAGATGCAAAACTGTATCTATCCTGACAACATTTCATTAAGCAATTTGTTATCTGTTCGAGTTAACTCCAGGGGAAGGGAAATTATTGCTAAATCTTTGTGCTAAAAGTCAACACCTCCTGTGTCACTGGTAGCTCATTTGAAATGGGAAACTGCAAATGATCAAATGTTCTTGATTTACCCTTGGCAAAATATGGCATCCCAAAGAAGGTGGTGAGAAGAGGGAAACAATTTGTGTGACAATCTTGGCTACTCATGCCTGCCCTAGAAGAGCAGTTCTGCTCTTCAGTGGATATTATTGCAAATACCTTATGAAAAATATCTTCTGAGTATGCCTGTAACAGAGAAATTTTTTACAAGACATTGAACTGATAAGCCCTAATATTTTAAAAATAATTGCTATTTCTCAGTTAGGAATAATGTATCTTCAGGTTTTCAAATTATTTGTCATGATTTCTCTGAGGTGACATATCATTGTGGGTTTTTGGCAATTATCCAAACATGTCTGTTATGTAGAAAAAGCTACATTATTCCCACTGCAAATAAAGGGAACTGCACACTACAAATTTGTCCTTCAAAATCAACATATATGGTCACTAGTGCTATAAATAGAGGCTTGAGTCTTGCTTACGTTTTGCAGTGCTTTCACCAAAAATGTACCCACCTCCCCTTTTTTGTTTAACGGAGGAAAGGTGAGCATTCATCCTCCTCAGTTCTCATCCCAAAAGAAGTGTCTTAATATATGCTTTCTCTTTCAGTCAGGGAACTTTGAATGCAGGTAAATGAATATAGATAACTTTGACAACCCATTGCCCAACAAACGGCAACATCAAATAGGAAAAGTCCAGAATTAAAAATCTTTGGATTTACCTCCCGGCCTCAAGCAAACAAGCAGAGAAGACTTCTGTTTTTGTAGTGCCTCTAGATTTGCCTTGCTTCACGCTCACTCTTCTTTTTTCTCTGCAACCCAAGGACGTGGCACATCTAAATTCTTGTCACACATATGGAGGTGAGAGCAATGGCAGATACAGATCCATGGGAATTTTCGACCTGACCTGCAGTTCTTACTCATATTTATGTAATATTGCTCTATGTAAGGACTTCTAACACTGCTTACTTCAGTACCTATTCCTGACCTGAGGCAGAGAGCTATAGCACCAGCTTAGATAGAGGAGCTGTGTTATACCTAAAATAAAAATAACCATTCAAGTATCTTTCCCCTACAAGCCCCCACATGTTTCACACTTTCAAAACTCATCCAAGAATTCAAACTAAAAATTGTCTCAGCTGTTTCAAAACCCCAGGATACTGCCACCAGCACATTAATAATCAGTTTTATACCAGTCTGGACCAAAACCTAATTGATAACTTCCTAAGGCAGTCAAGCTACAGTGCAACTTGAGGTTTGAAAATTCCTGTTGCAGTCTGTGGTGCACTTCCCTTAGTGGCAGCCAGGCAAAAAATGCTCCAAATAAAAAGCAAGGTGGGAGGCACTGGGCTGAGCACTGTCATTTTCATACGCCATTGCAGTGTGGCAATTCAGGCTGGGGCCACCACTGTCAGCAGGAGAACACGTGAACTACATTGTGATATACAGACATTCTCTGACTTTCCTTGCACACATACAGGTATCTATTTAATCATTAGAATCTCTATTCTATTTTCTTTTTTTTTTTAGATTATTGTCTCCTGTGCTCTCAGACATCCTAATTTACGTCCTCACATATTCAGGAATTTAACAGTTAGCACATTGAAACATCTTTATTACTGAAAAGGAGTTGGCTGTATTGTAACACAGCTGCTTACCATTTCAGTGGGACAAAACAAAATAATTAAGAGCAAAAGATTCCTGATATTTAACTAGCGATGTATTTAAATAGCTCGCTATTGCTGTTTTATAGTAAGACAATTGCCTACTAAAATACAATCAGTCATTTCAAGTACACAGTATTATTCCTACCTATAATTAAAAATGATGTTGCAACATTTAAATCCTACCTTCATTTAAGATCCCATGGCATGAAAACAATTTTAATGCAGAGCACTACCCGCTCAGAAATGCAGCCACTTTTATGAGCTATCCACTCCACAATGGGTTAGACTATGGAACAGGCTGCCAGAGAAAAGTATGAAGCAAATGAAAAACCTAATAGTAATTTAATTAATCATTTGCCTTCTATATAACATCGCACTAATTACACATCAAGTTGGGTCACATAGGTGCGGAACAAAGCTCCAGTATTTATAGTCACATAATTTTTCAGAGGAAGTTTTATTTAAAAAGAGTTGCAACAAAATTGGCAGTATTTGATCTCTTACTATATAAAGAAATCCTACACCTGTATATGTTAATATGTCAGAGACATTTAGAAATAAAAGATAAAGGTGAAAAATGCACTTTGTTCTCATTCCTTTTCAGTTAGGCAGGTTTTCAGAGAAAACTTTTCCGGTTTTATGGATCATGGCTGTGACAGATGAAATGTCTGTGCAGAATTTATTTTTCTTGCAGAAATAACATTCTACCAGTTGTGCCAGGAGATGGCAAGTTTTATGGACTTATTTCAATTGAAAACATCTGCACAAGATAATATATGCCGCTGGGTCACATGTTAAATAACACTGTTATATGTGACTGCATATAACGGCTGTTTTGCATCTTCTTTATAATGGTTTGTAACTAAGCATAATTGTCTTGGATCATTAATTGAAGTTGCTGTAACATTAACCCTTCATGCTTTTATACTTCTTAGTTTTTTTCAGTTAAATAGGGTCTGATTCAGTTACATTCTTGATATGAGCCATTTCCAGAAATATACCTCAGGAAGTACTTACATTATAACTCAAGTTCACAAGGTACTCTCAAAGCACCTGCTTGACTCCTAAAATCTCAGATGCCCACAGATGGTTTTTTTTTTTAATATGAGAATTTCAAAACAATCCAGTTTTCTCTTTCTAAACACCTCAGTCCTAAAGGGCTCCAAAACCATATGCACCTTCTTTGAACTGACAGTGTCTGGAGGGTTGTCTCACCCCGTTTTGAAAATCCCAGTTGTCAGAGCAGCCTGGATGGTGGACGAAGCCTGCAAAAATTGATAGAAGGCAAGCCCACTCCTACCACCATCAGCATCACAACTTACATCTTTCTAGTTAGGCACGTGCTTAAGCACCTTATTGGAGCCTGAGTAACTGTAGCTTTCCAGCCAGGTTTTTTTAACCATTGACTTAAAATCTGACATGCCTGAAAATCTCAGTATTTGGTCTTAATTTGAAGCTAGTCCATGGTGGAATTCTAATAAAAAATTAGCATGAGTCTTTACCACATTAAGACCCCCTAGGTCTGAGTAAATAATAGAGAAGGAAAATATGAAATTGGAGAGGATATTTCATACCTTGTTTGTCCTCGGACTTATAAAATTTCACAATTCTAGTTATACCAATTAGGGAGTTGTTGAAAAACGGATATTTCTGGCTTCCCAATCCTCCCTCACTTATGAACTAAATCTGGGAGTGCTTTTCTAGATAAGAGTTACATCAATATAAGACTGGTGCATTTGGCCCTCTCCCCAGGTATTTATAAATTGGAATCCAACACATTCCATTGCATGATAACAGATTATTGGGCTAGAAAAAAAATGAAAACATCTTAGAAAGCAGTGTGCCTCCAATAAACACTTGGGCACAAGTTGTGGGAACAGGTTTAAAAAAGCATGGATGCAATCTTCTTCAACACACACTGTTAACCAGGAATCTTCTCACCATGATCTATGCACAGCTGGTTTTCTTCTGCTAAATGAAGGCATCGATGATTCAATCCACAATGATTTGCTTTCTGGGAAGTCTCTCCTGGAGCTGATAAAGGCTAATGATTGGGAGTTATTTCAGATAGGCCTACACAATGTCCCTGCCAAGCTCCAGGGGTAGAGATAATGGATTGTCTTATGCTTCATCAGTCTAGATCGGTCCTGTTCTAACAATTACAGGAACGAAAGGTGCCGAACAATGAAACGAGGCACATTATTGTACCAGATGGTCCATTTTAGAACAATTCACATACAGGTCTAGAATAAGAGGCAGCTTCAATATTCACTAAAAGCATTTTCAGACTGTTCCAATAGTTTCAGTCCAGTTTCCTTACTTTGATTGGAACTGCAGAATTTTTATGAGTTAGTTGCATTCAGGATTTAATCTCATTTGTTTAACAGCATTATAACTTCCACTGGCAAGGGTTTATTCATTTATTTTGACATTTATATGGGCTACAGTTACGTTTGTTTGACTATCCCAATATCTATCACAATGGAACTCAGTAAGATTTTTCCTTAGCAATCTCACTTTGTAATTAATTAGAGGTATTACATCCAGTCTTCTAATCAAACTGGCAGAAATGCAGTGGTTACATGTAAATAATTTTATGTGCATTTCCGAGATAACAACCTGTGAAGCCCAAATCCAGCAAGTTTTCACATGTATTTTAACTCAGTGAATTGCTACTAGTAACTTCATGGTCTCTATTTCAATTCTGAGTAACAAAAATGGTTTTGTCTAGGACTCACAACATGGTTCTCCATTTCCTCCCTCCTCCCAGGTCACTCACTGTGTATTAAATGATATTGCCTTTCTATTCAACATGATACTTTAGCACAACCTGTCATACAATGGGATGGGAAATACTGGAAAAAAATTTAATAAATTTCTTTCTTTTCATGTTGGGTAGGTCATAGTTGCTGCTATTGGGCTCCGTCCTGATTCTAGGTTTGGGCAGAACATATAAATAATTCCAGCTTCTTCATGATAGCTCTCCTCAAAAGATATAGACCATCTGCAGAATCACATCCCCATACTATTTCTAAGCCATCTATTGCTGGGGTATTTTGCCTAATGCATTCTTTGTGGTGAAAGAATGTGCATGCATTATGTTTTCTTTCTCCTGTTCCCATTCTTATCAGTTGATTCAATAAGAAATATGAGTGGCCTGTAAAAAGGGCAGTAAAACAGTGTTCTGTATTAATGCTAGTTAGGAATGAGATTTCCTGTAACATTTGCATGCTTCCTGAGATGAACCAAATATGCAAAGAATTGCAGGCCAAGCCCAGAGATGAGTGTGATTACCCTGACTTAACAAGTATGATTATAGAGAGGGAGAGGTCTCCCTGATAATGGCACAAAGAGGTTCTGTGTGTATTTAACACAGCTGCCATCTAAATTTGAAAATGCCATAGAATAACTAGGGATGAGAAAAAGGTTCATATCTCTCTGAGAGGGACAAACAAGCTGTCATAACAAAGCATGAAGTCAGCAAAGATGTTGTCTGAACTATCATCGTCTGGACCACAACAAGGAAAGGACAACACAATTTATTGGGAATCAAGTGCAATTCTACTAACAACATTTTGGCACCGAGTATGGACCTTTTACCACATCACACTGATTTAAGGGGAATAAATTGCACCACCTAATTAAATAGAAGAGAGATAATACAAAAGGACAGAGGCAGGGTTAAGGCTGACATTGGAGAGCTGTAATTTGCAAAAAAATCTGGAAATCAACATCCCGCTGGCAAGTCATCCACTGAAATGAATGAGGTGACAAATCCGTGTGTTGTCAAGAGGGCGCCTGTACATCAGCTTGTGTTAGAGTCTACTATTATATTGAAACAAGTTTCCAGGATTAGGTACAAAGTCAGAGGGTTCAATAAACTTTTTGTTGGCTCATCAAAACTGAAGCTCTTTGCAAGCAAAGGATCCAGTTTCTACAAGGATCCTCACTCCTAAAAGTTGTTTCTTTATTATTATTATTATTATTTTTGCTGTAGAGGTATTTTAGTTCAAAAGGATTGCCTTGAAATACTGAAGCACTTGGAGGTGCGATATGAAAAGTATACTGTGCTCTGAGTTCCCAGGAAATAAAGACAAAATTCTGCTGACCCAGTCCTTTCCCCTGCCTAAGTTAGTAGCTTAGAAACATTTTTTGAGAACTTCAGCATTACATCCCTGTCCAGAATAAGAACTAGTCCAAAACCTTTTGGGATAGGAAGTCCACTTTTGTTTTGTTTTACTGAGGATCTTCCACTGTTGCCAGAAGGTCTGTTTTCAGACACAATTGTTTTCCTTCACAGTCTGCAAGTGACTAAACACTGAAGAGGTTTGTGAAACAGAGCCATCTGAACAGAGCTGCTGTTAGCACTTCAGAGCAGTATAGAAAATAGTTCTCTGGTCCAAATTTAGGGGTTCTTCCTATTTATTTTTTTTTTAATAGAAAACAAATAATAAATAGATCAAGGATATAGCTAGGGCCTTTAAAAACTTCTCATAAGAAAATGAAGCAGAGAGAGAAAATGTTCTTGCTCAGGAGCAGCAAAGTCAGGGCAGCAAGAGTGGATGAGAAATCAGGTTCAGATAAGGAAAAAATTTTGCTTCTCCTGCCTTTGTTGAATCTCCTTTCCAATATTTATGTTCAAGTCAAAAAGATCCATGGAAGGATTTTCTATAGTAGGCATGAAATCAATGAACACAGGGCTGGAAAGGATCCAAAAAGGTGATCTGGTGACTCCTTCTCTCCAGGTAGGACTGGCTCCAACGGCATGGTCCTCCCAGCAGCTGCTCCACGTGCAGCAACTAAACAACCCATTTCCTTCAGTATGTTCCAATTAATCTTCTTCTTCACTTTTCCCTAGATTGTCTTCTCCTGATCCAAATCTCTGGTGAACCACAACACCCAGGATTAGATTTTAATTTAGCTATTGCCTCATCACTTCTGGAGGGGATGGCAGAATTGCACCATGTACATGACAAATATGACCCTTGCTTACATCTTTAGTATAGTGGGGTTTTTCTGTTTGTTTGGTTGGTTGGTTGGTTTTTGTTTGGTTGGTTGGTTGGGTTTTTGTTTGTTTGTTTTTGGTTTTGGGGTTTTTAAGCTTTGTTTGTTTGTTTTTTTACCAAAGCATGTAACTCCCATATTTATTTTGCCATTAACTACAGCCCTTTATTTCTTTTCCCTTGTAACAGGACAGTGATGACAGGTACAGCTAGACGACAGAATCTGACCCCCCCAAAATTCTATTGACATCACCTGTGAGAAAAAAAGGTGAAAGGATGGATTAATTTTCAGGTGTCTGGTATAGCAGCAATGTGATCTTCCCTTGAAAGAAAGAAGTTAACTACTAAGTCATTGAGTTGCAGAAAAATGGAAATCCTCAAGAAATCTTTTTTTCTTTTTTGTAAATCACTTTTGAGAGAATAACAGTGAAACAAAGAATTTATAGGTCTAGTAATTTTATCCTTGATAGTGTAATTGTCATTACTATTCTGATTTCTAAAGAGTCTGATTTTACAGAGGTTCTGAGTAGCTGCAGTTTCAATTGATTTCTGGTGGAACTGTAAATGATCAGGACTTTTGAAAATCTGTGCCCACTGTGATTCAATCCTTACCAAAAAAATACTACCCTTTTTCATATAACTTGAAAATTCTTTATTTCCCACAATAGATATTCCCAATACAATTCTCCAATAAATAATAAATCACAGAAAGAATATCCTTCAAAACATTTTCAAAACATCTGATATCTAACAAACCCCTTGCATGTCTAGAAAGTGCCTTTTTATTTTTTTTTTTTAATCTTTTGGAGAGTTGTTTTCTAGTGTCAACAGTCAAAGATTTGTTCTTGGATACAAGCTCTCTCTCAGTGTATGTATCTTGGCAGAGCTTGGTAGATAATAGCATGCATTCTGAACCTGCTAGAGCACTCAGAGTTTTTAAATATCACTGGGTCACATCTCAGGAGGCTGTGAAATACCCTGAAACAGACACTGTATGCAACAGGTTTCAACACTAGAACTGTTTATGAACTTGTAAGTGGGATTTGGGTTTTTTTAATAGTTTCAACATTTGAAACCAGCTAGCAGGATATAATTCCAATCTTTCATCTGCTGAACCGATTACTTCTGAAATCACATTATTTCCTATATTTTAGAAATTAAAGTTTGGATCTAAACAGCTGCTGCTTTTGTTTTGCATTTGGAGGGATAGGATGAGGACAGGGAAGTGGCAGAAGGAGAATTAAATGTGCTTAACTTCTTCATTGGCAAAACTGTCGTGGTGCTATTAGCTATAAAGGAAGAAAGCAAAGTAGAAATGAAAGCAATAGGCCATCATTTGAATAATGCACATTTGAATGAATAATTAGGCACAAATCAACAGGAGCAAGCAAATGTAAACAAGAAAGGAGACCTCAGTGAAGTCTTAAATCAATACTAACATACAAAACAGGTTGCATGAATACAATTAAAAAAATATATTTACATATTTTACATGCTCCCATTAAATACAATTTACCATGATAGATGATTTATAACAATTTATTTGATCAAAAGGATGAGATTTTTTTTGTGACAAAGGTACTGATTCCTCACAGAAAATGTTCTGAGACCAGATGCACACTCTCTTCACCATTCTGCAAACAAATCTTTTGGACCGAAACATTTTATCAGATTCAGCTTTTTGGTGGCTTTTTGGGTTTTTTTGGTTTTTTTTTCTTAGCAGGGAAGGTAGTGTTTGTTTTTTCCATAATTAAAATATGCTGGTCTTCCAGACAAGTTGCTTAAACTATGTCATATGTCTCATAGTTCAACATCAATACTGAATAATCTCAAGGCAAACAGTCCTCAAAAACACTCTTAAGGCGCAAGTTATTAATTGAAAACATTCAGAGACTACTGACAAATAAAAATGGCATTCACAGAAATCAGGACTAATTCGTGAATGATTCACAAGCAAAAGAAACAGTGGAATTCATAATTAATATTCTTTGCTTCAATAGTTCAACCACAAAAGAACCCAACAAACAAACAAACAAACAAACAAACAAACAAACCTAAATGAATGAAAAGAAGTGACCTGAGTTGCTTATCAAATAACCACAGGACACTATATAATGGTGCACAGTGTCTTAGGAAAAATAAGACTAAGGATATGACCAAACATATTGCAAATTGTAACCTGTCAAGTAAGTTGATTGATATGCTTGTTCTCCACACTAAATTGTTCTACATTTGCATTCTGTGCGTTGTTTTCTGTTGGAACTTCAAAAACATGTTTTTTAAAATAAGCTTTGGAACAAAATTAAAGACTGACTAGATCCTTGGGACTATAAAGGAACACCGTTTGAACAAGAAAAAAAATTAATTAAAGATGTTACAAAATGCACCCGACCACTGATCCTTCCTAAAATTGAAAAAAATAAATAAACTTTGGGACTTTAACATTAATTTTACATTTAACTTATTCATTGTAAGGAAGGTAATTTAAAATAAAAATAAAATTAAAAA
>WEKY01020308.1:153435-215440 GCA_013390045.1 Picathartes gymnocephalus | reverse complement strand
ATGCATTTCAAGTTAATATTAAACATTAATTCTTTTGCCTTGAAACGAAATGAACATTCAGTGATAGAATTGAGCTTTTGGCACCATCTTGTGGAATTCTGTTTCGCACATAGATCTAGGAGGGTGTAATCTGAGAAACGGATTTATTTGAAGAATTGCTAGCTATAACTTTAATACTTTCTCTGCTGGGGTGAAGAAAACTGGTATTGTCAATAACAGTTCTACAACAAGACTTTTTGTTGTTGGTCTCACTGTTGGCAAGTTCAAGGGTTTGCCACCAGTTCATTCGGAATCGTGTGGAAATCATCCAGAAGGAATACTGAATGAATAACATGCTTATGGTGGTCACATTCTGTTCTGGTTTTTTCTTTCAGGGTGTACTGTCTGATCTGACAAAGGTGACTGGTCTTCATGGTCTGGACCCAGTGGTGCTTGTCTTAGTGGTGGGAATAGTGATGTTTACTTTGGGATTTGCTGGTTGTGTAGGAGCACTGAGAGAAAACATCTGCCTGCTGAAGTTTGTAAGTAATGTCATTACATGAGGGAATTATTGTATGTGTGAAAAGCTGCAAATGATGAAGAACTAGGAGCAAACCCAGATAATTAATTAGAGAATTTGGTTTCTGACAAAGTATATGGTAAACTTACTGCTTTGACAAACCTCTGAGTAATGGTATTGAAAGCAGGGGTGGTTCGAGCTTAACTGTTTTCCTCTTTGTGGAAAAGGTTCTTTCTTCCCTTTTTTCATTTGTTCCACTCTGCAGTGGTGTTATAGTAGGTGTAGCAGAATCTAACATTGTGATGTTATGGAACATGCTTAGTCAGTTAGGAATTACTGAGAGACTATAGCATAGTGAAACAAAATCCCTTAAACACTTTAAAGTTTCTTGTACATGTTGGCAAAACTTTGGGACTTCAGTGACTGATGTAAAATTTCTTAGGTGGCCGTTTTTATACTGAGGCTTCTTCATTGTTTTAGATCTGAAAACAGCTAAGCTGGACAAAAAAATTCTAAAAAAAGTAATTATAAAATTGGAAACAGTCCAAGAGGTAATATCAAGACTTCTGTAGCCGTGTGATTTACAGATTCTCATTTATTATTTTCACTGCTGTGCATAATGACTCTCTGATGCTCTGAACTGTCAAGTTCAGGTGACAAAAACAGAAGGATAACTCCGCCTCTTGGGGGTTTCTTTACCATGTATTTTCACTGTGCTCAGTGTCTGTACTGAATCAAAATTTGAACCTAATTCGGTGTCTGTTTCTGGTGGTATAGGGATGAATTCAAAATGAATTCATATTTCCTAATTTAGGACTTCTGTTTTTTACAGTTCTGTGGAACAATTGTGTTTATATTCCTGTTGGAGCTGGCAGTGGCAGTTATGGCTTTCCTGTTCCAGGACTGGGTGAGGGACAGGGTAAAAGAATTCTTTGAGAATAACATTAAATCCTATCGAGATGACATTGACCTCCAGAACATCATTGATTCGCTACAGAGAATTGTAAGTTCATATCCTGTCCCTTCTTTGATACCTTCTAGGAGAATATGTAGATTTAAAAGTTTTCATTTTTGTTATAGAATTATAATACTTTGTAGCTAATAGTACTGTGCTACAGATGTGCTGGTTTTCTTCCTTCTGTATTGAAAAAATCAGGGAGAGCAGGTATCCTGATATCCAGGCTTGTTCTGATGTCCCTAGTGGAAGCTCTCTCAGGCATGCATCTGGCTTTGACCTTTCTCATTTGCTCCTCTTTCCCTTGCTCCCTAAGAAAAAGCTTTCTCTGAAAAACATTTTGCAATGGAACAGATTTTATCTGCCAATTACATCTAAAGTGATAGTTTTTACGATTTTGGTTGACATGCTGACACCTGCTTCCATTAGCAGATGTATTGCTTGGATTTCATAGAGCCCTGTTAGCTATTACTCATTTTTTTACTCTGCTGTTGTCATTGATTCCGCACAGACTTAGGGATGGTGAAGATTTGTACGCAAACACTTACTATTTGGAGGTATTTTAGAGAAAATGTAACCACTGAACAAACTTCTGGAATGTATTTATCTGTTGCAGAACCATTGCTGTGGTGCCCAAGGTCCAGAAGACTGGGACTTTAACATATACTTTGACTGCAAGAGTGAAAGCAAAAGTCGTGAGAAGTGTGGCGTTCCCTTTTCCTGTTGTATACCTGATCCTGCTGTAAGTTGCTTCCTGGCTTTGATATTGCTCTGAAGTTGTCAAGTTATGACAGGAAGTACTTCTGGAATAAGGTGTTGAAGGGCTTTGAGGTGTCCTAAATGACCAAAAATCACTCTTGTACAGGCAAACTTTTTTTTTTTGTTTCTGTTGCATTCGTTTTGGAGTCCAAATGTGGCGACCTGTTAACTGAAAATGTATTGTCACCAAGAATCTAAGCTATTTTAGTATGGTTTGGATCTGAAGTACTGGTGGCTGACACATTTTTATTCCCAGTGTGTTGTTTCCTTGGATTCCTGGCTTTGTAAGGAGCTGAGAGCACTATCTAAGCAGTGTGTTTGCCCCAGCTGGAATTAATGTTTCACCACCCCTCTGCCAGATAGGCAGGAGTAACTCTATTTGCTACTTCTGTGTCAATAATTAGGAAAAGGCTCATGTATGAAGTTTAGAGCTTCTGAGTCAGTCCTTGGTTTTGGCATGCTTTAGGTGCTTATTGGTTAATGTTTACTAAACTTCATGAAACTTTGTAAGCCTTACAGCAAATGCCAAAATGTGGAGGTAGGGGCTAATATATAGTACTTTATGGTATTACTGGGAATACTTACAGCTCAAAATCCATCCAGCAATCCTTGTGCTGAGAGAGAGCCACTGGTAAGTTATATTTAATACCTGGTAGGCTTCTGATTCTATTGGAAATCAGCCAAGGAAAGATTTTGTCAGGAGCGTATTCCATGTTCAGATTCCCCAGTAATTATTTTCTAGTTTAGTTTGGAGCAGTACTGTTCAACTGCACATTTTTTTTGTTGCTGATGCTGTGTTTAAGGAGGCAAAAGGATGCTTAAATCTGTTCATTGTGAGATTTTATTTTTAACATTTCAAATAACTTATTATGCATTTTGTAAACGCAGATGTCTCACCTGTGTGCTGGCAGTGCAGTTTTCATGTTAAGAAGTTGCTAGTTGAATGCCAAGTGATAGAAGCAGCTGAGATTTCTAGTGCGGGATATCATCTACACACCTTTGCTTTGTCATTAATTCTCTTGTATTCTGCTAGGGCTTTGCTTGTTTTTGCTAAAAATGCTTCTTAAAATGGTTGGCTCTGACAGTTCTGCTGTGAATATAAAAGAAAAACTTGCTGTGAACAGAAGTGAGTAGAATTCAATTGGTTTATTTAATATCTCTTTTGCTTTGCAGCAAAAAGTTGTGAATACACAGTGTGGCTATGATATCAGAAAGAAGGTAAGGTGCTGTCTGTCATGTTCTGTGCCTAAATAGACAAAACTGTAAAAGTGGTGGGATTGCTGATAGAGCTGTCAGTTCAAAATTCTAGGAACTATTTGACTGTGCTACATCGTACTACAAGTAGAGCAAGGTTGACATTGTCCTTTGTTTAAAGTAAGCTTGTGCTGTGGGAGGGTAGAGAAAACAAGTGAGGGAACAGGTGAAGGGGAAGGTGTGTTTCAAAAGTGGGTAGGACTTGGATTTCAAGTGTGCATTTCAATTATCAGTTGTAATAGTCTAACTCTGCTGATCTATTATCTGCTAATTTGACCATCTATTATCTGCTCGTCTATTATCTGATAATTCTACAATGTTTCTAATAACAGGATTTTCAGCAAGATACAGATATCAATATCTGACGTTTCCTGATTCAGATGTGTGTTTTTGATGTGTGGTTAAAAACTTTACTGCAAAAGTGACAAAACATTAGCTTGGCAAGATCATGTGATTGATCTTATAATAAACTCGAGCAGAAAAGTAATATTCTTCCTTTCTACCTTCAGAGTAAAAGTCAATGGGATGATCAGATTTTTGTCAAAGGATGTATTCATGCGCTTGAAGCTTGGTTACCCCGAAATATCTACATTGTTGCGGGTGTCTTCATAGCTATCTCACTGCTCCAGGTTAGTTGTTATTGTTATGATTCTTCAAAAAAAATGTCGTGTTTGCAGATACAGACCTGCTTGGAGGTAGGAGGAGTTATGGACAGAGGTAAAAAAAAGTGTCTTGAACGTGGATTTTTTAGGTATGAGAAGAGGATGCCTCAAACACCACTTATAGTAAAGGGGAGTTAGTGTGAAAACACTTGCTGCTCAAAGCAATGAAGGTCATTATAAAAATACAGTGCAATAATAATAGTGTGGGGTAACTGGGATATATATTGTAATATACTCAAATATAATACATTGTTATTATATAAAATATTCCTTGTGTTTCAATGTCATGAAGGAGGGGGGATCTGCTGTCTGCTCCAGTAGATCTGAGCTCCAGCCTTCTATCACAAACCTGAAATGACTAAGATACAACCTTGTCCTTCATGCTAAGGTTACCTCAGCCAGCTGTAAGTGGGTACAGCATGCTGCTCAAAAGGGTTGGGAATGTAGGAGCGGGGAAATAGGTGAGCAGGTTGCAAATGTGATGTTAGCAGAACCAGATGAAAGAGTTGCTGTGACATCTATCGCCTGATCTGTGCTTCAAAGATAAAGGTGAAGTTGTCAGTAAAGCATGTTAGACTGCTGCTTTCAAGGTGGATACTGCTTTCATTGTGGCAGTTGTTTGCACTCTACCTTAATTTCTATGCTGTGAAATTCCCTCACTTCAATGGGAAATAATAAACTTTAAAATCTACTACAGAATGTGTTTTCCATGTAATTGACAAGAGTTGGGTATAGAGTGCTAGCAAAATACCTTTTTCAAGCCCAGGTAATACTGCTCTCTGCAGCTTAGGGTTTGATTCTTTTTTATCACCATAGTGCTTCCATGGGTTTGAGAAATGCTGTGCTAAGAACAGCACCTCTTGCTAGGAAGGTGTTCAAGACACAAAGTTTAATCTTTTGGCAGTGTGTCGATTGACAATATCTTGACAATGTTTTTCTTTGTTCATGTCCCAAGTCTCTGTGAAACCACTTTCAGTTATTTGTATTTTCCAATTGGGTCTTTCTTGTGCATTAAGCTATTTCACTGAGAATTAGACATAACCTAACTACATTTAAAATGAAGACTTTTAGCTTTCCAAAATTTCACCCCAGTTTTATATTACTTCTAAGAATATTTCAGGAAATTTTTTGAGTTACAAGTTTATCCTCAATTTGTAAGGGAAGACTTCTGACATGAGAACAGACAGTAATGTTAAAATTTCAAATTTGAAATGTCTCTGAATAATCTGGGACTTCTCTAACTGCTGTCTGTGACAAGAATTTCATTTTAGTACAGGTAATGGTACATTCTCTCTGTATTTAAAGAAATTGATCTGAAAACCGTGTCTGGTTTGTTATTCAGAGTTGTGGAATGAATGAAATTGTCTGGTTTGTAGCTTTAGCAATAGGTAAGCATGGGTGTTTTTGGCACTCAAACTTGGCTCAGTGGATTTCTTGTAGCTCTAAGGCATTTGGAAGCTTATTATTTTGAATGCTGCTGAAGTTTTACATGAAAGCATCTTTCTCCTGAGTTTTATTACCTGCTGGATTCTGTTGCCTTTATTATTTTTTAGTAATAGCTATGCTTTGATGGATGATCCTGGCTATGAAATGATATCTGAACCTGCAAACACACATCTTGCAGACTGGTACATTACAAGTATTTTGTCTCACAAATGGTATGTTTTTTATCTTTTTAGATCTTTGGGATTTTCCTAGCCAGGACATTGATTTCTGATATTGAAGCTGTAAAGGCAAGTAATGCCTTCTGAATATGAAAGCAGACGCATGTTCCAAAACAATATCTTTTAAGATTGATTGGACACCAAGGTGGAAGAACTGCACGGACCATGAAATACTTCTGTTGTTAAAAGCCTTATGTGGATTTTTCCCCTGCTCATGCTTTTTGTTAGAAGCTGTTAGGAAAAAAAAAAAATCATCAGACACTGTCTACCTTTTTTCTAACACAACAACTCAGTGCACCAGTGTTGATCTCTGAGGAAGAAATGGAATTTCCTAAGACATTGGCAGAACAGATTTGAAAGACTGTAGCAGGGAGACATGAAACTGATGTAAACCCTTTCCTTGAAAGATTGCTATGAAGATTGTTCTGTCTTCACTCCTGTCATCTGTCTTAAGATGTAATCTTTTCAAATGTCGTATGCTGATTTCTTCAGAACCTTGCAATCATATTAATCTCTACAGTAGACTTATCCAGTCATTTTTGGCAAGATATCCAGCAACCATAATTGGAAATTGGGGAAAAAGAATCGCAAACTGTCTAGATCTTTAATTGATTTTAGGTTGTGCAAACCCCACTCTGTTTTCAAAAATGCAAGCCAGTTCCCAGGATGGGCAAAATCTGACTATCTGTAGCATTAAGTGTTACAAATCTCCATTTCAGGCAAGAGGGTGTAAAGCTCTGATGCTGTTTCCTGTCTGAGAAAAATGTAAATATTCTTTATTTATAGAAGAAAAACCTCTTTAAAAATGCTTATCCTTTCACTGATCAGTAATATCTTTAAAAAGTGCTATCTGCATAAACTTCAGAATGCAGCTTGTTTCAGTAGGTAGCAAGCATGCTGTGCTAGCTGTTGATGGCTTTGTTATTCCTCTAGTTTCTCTCACCACTGCTGTGTTGATCTTCTCAAGTCTTAACTGCCACTACCAGAACTGATGAAAGACTTACAAATTCAGTGTTAATCCTTACTGAAGTGTTTTTAAGTAAGGAAGTACAGATTTAGCAAAAAATTAAAGTTGTTGAATATTTAAGTCTTCTGTAAAGCTATTGAATCATCAGTTCTGCCTGGTTCATCGTTCAAATATGAATCAAAATACAGTGAACCAGACTGATTTCTTCAGTCATTTTCTACCTGAAGCTGAACTAGTCCTTATGTCAGGGTTTTCATTTTAATCAAGAGAAAACTAAACTCTTCTTCCAGCCCTCCCTTTGTGAGGGGTTAGTAGATGGATCTGTAGTTCAGTAGGAGTTCCAGTCTTTTCTGTAAAACTTTGGTGATCCTTAGCTTTAAGGTAAAAGTCTGTGGCTGGAAAGTTCTTGGAAGTAGCTGTAGCTGTTGGTTTTACTGTGGGCCATATGATTAACATCGTTTACTGCTTCCAGTGACACCAGGTTTTGCAGGGAGAGCAGGTTCATTTACAGTGCCTAACACAGTGTAAATTTTAGGAAAGCATATATTTTTATAATATTTTACTATATATAGAGTGCCTGAAGGATTTAATACTTGTATTTCTAAAGTATATGGCTTTCTTTGGAAGCCAGACTTTTGAATATATTATGTCCTTTTTTTCTATTATGCACGTATTAACAAACATTTCACTGGCAAAGGTTGATCAACAGTAAGAATCTTTGTGTCTGGTGGATTGTCCAGACCTCCTTCTAGCTTATAATCTCTGAAGCACTTCAGACAGTGCTCATGTGTACTTCAACTTTCATAATTCTTTTTCTGGCCAGTGATTTAGACACAACAGGAAAAGGAAGCTTGTCTAAGGATGGCTGATTTCCTTATAGTAGCAGAGAATAGTCTGCTATTAACTTATCTGAAAACCTGAAAGTAAAATGGCTAGAAGTACACTGTGACTGTAAACTTTGGTATATGACAAGAGAACAATAGCAGTAGATCACTGAGGGGAGAGCAAGAGGCATTTCTTCTGTAAAGCCTTGAACTTGAGGTCTGTGTTACTTATTTGTTGAATCTGATCCATGAGGAGCAGCCAGAAATGTGTGATTGTACAACAACTTGGCAAGCAGCAGAATAGTGACCAGCAAACTTTGCTTTAAATTCTGGTGCTTGAAACTTTGCAACACCTTGTCAACCAACTCACTTGGTTAAGGTGTGATAATCTGATACATGTAAAATTGGAGATGAGTGCTTCCTATTTGGAACTTTTTATTCATAAAACATTGCATTGAAAACACCAGCTAGGGAGTACATTTCTTTGCCAGTTTTTGACACAGCCAGCTCCTAATGCTAGGGAGGAATTCCAGCAGTTTGGGGAAAATCGTCCTGGTGTCAAAGATGACTGTGGAGTTTATGCACTGTAATTAGCTGCTGGCAAGAGCCAGTGTTGCAGACTAGGATTCCAGGGTCTACAAATCTTGCCAAGTTACCTGAAGACAAATTAATACTTGTTTTTTTTAAAGTACTGTTTGTATGCAAAACAGAATTTAACTGAAGTATTGTCTTGCCACAGTTTGTTCCTAATGGCTTTGTCCATGTTAACACCAGCTTTTGTATCAGTGTTGCAGTTATTTGGAACTGAATTGGAAAGAAGTTCAACTTATTTGGACATCTTTAAATTCATGGAGTGATTTTTCTGGTTTTGCCACTGTGGATGAACTTCTCTGTGCTTATTCAGTATCATTTTTAAAATCCTGGGGCTCTAGGTTGTTTTGGCCCTGTGTGTTCTGAAGTCCCCCCATATGTGGCTAGTGTAATTTCAGACTTGTAATGGGAATACTTTTTGCTTAGTTTTATTTAACACCTTCTCTGTGGACCTGCAGTGACTTCATGGATAAAGATTTAGGTTATGGTCTAAAAAAAGTCTTGTCTGCAAATGCAGCTGGGTGTGAGCCTGCCTCTAAAGCCACAAAGGAAAGTAATTCAGTGATCTCACAGAAAGGTTTGATACCTTGTTGATGTTGAGATTTCAGTGGTTGCATTTGGAACAACTTCACAAACACTACAGTGGAACCAAGGTTTTTCATGAAGATGTCAAATGAGGTCAGACTTGAAGAACTGGACTGAGATAAGCAAACCTCAATGTGATCATTTTTTTTTTCTCAAAAACAAGCACAATTTATTTCCGTTAAGCAATGTATGTATTTGTCAGTCTGACAGTGCAGCTGCCTCTGTTTCTGTCAATATAACTGCATTTGGACACGGTTTCCCTGTACACAAAGAGGAGGATGGATATAAACACTGAAAAAAGTAACCTTTGGTTACCCTGTGAAAACCTGAATGTTTCTTCCCAAGAGGTCTTTGGCTTTAGTGACCTCATGCAGTGCCACGTGGACAGACTTGTGCTTCCAGTCCATGGAGCTCTGTGTGCCCATGGATTTATGTGTAGCATTGCCTTGGGTTTTGTCTCCCCATTCCATCCTTCCCTCTTTCTTCTCCTTACTGTCTGTGCACTGTCATGCAGCTTGAACATTGTTCAGCTATTGGAAGGGGAGCTTCTGTCTCCTCTTCTGAGATGGCTTTTCTGAGTGACTTTCAATATATTTTTGTTCTCAAGCCTTAAATTTGATTAAATAAAGTTTAATATTTTCTACTCTTGGAGTTTGATTCCTGAGATTTGTTGCTTCCATTCACTAGTATTTTACTCTCTAAGGTTTAGACTGGCTACTGAGACTACAGTTTGTGGATAACTCAGAAATGCTGATAGTCCAGGGATGTTTGTCTGCATATTTTGCTGAAACTAATTCTTGATATTTTCTTTAGTTTGGGCTGTTGAATAATAGATGAGACTGATGCTTTTCTCTGCATTGTTAATGGGAAGCCATTAACCAAGTGAAGAGCTGCAGAATGGTGTAGAGTAACTATTAAATCTCTGAACATCAAAAAAGTTAAAACTGCTGTTTTTCTTTATTGTGTGGTCAAAACCTTCCTGTGTGTTACTCACCAAGTGACATTTGTCTGGGGTGGTTTTATGAAATTTCTTTTCTCAAGGGTACTTCTGAGAGTGATGTTTGGTGATGAGTGTAGTGGGCTAAGTAGTGTTACTGGGTTTTGCAAGTGGGAAAGCTTTTGCAGGAAAAAAGTTGTTTGTTTGCAAACATAAACCAGTTGTTCTTCAAATTGTTTGCAAACGTGAGGCCTTGTTGACTTCTCAATACAGTCTGCTATTTAATAGGTTTCTGAAGATCAGTGCTTGTTTATTTTTTTTCTCAATAGCTTTTCTGCTGGCAAAAAAAATGTAATTGCTCCCAAGTTTTTCAGTCTCTACCACTACATGGTTTTGAATTTGATCTCCTGGGTCTGGACAACGTGACTCTGCAGTGTACCTTCAACTGCTTCAAAAAGTTCCCATGAGAACAAGTTATGGAATAGAATCTGTTACCTTCTCATCTAGTGACCTTTTCAAATACAAAAGGATTCTACAGAAATATTCAGAGACATTTGTTTTACTACTTTTTTCATTATCTATTCTAGTCTACTTTTTTTTTCATTATTTAAGGTTACCCAGCTTTTCTTACAGATGATAATGGAATGTTGGCTGCCTCCACATCCTCACCCCTGCACTTGTAATTTCTAACTAGCTTTATTTTTGTGTCTTGTGCGAGCACTGCGTGTTCACTGACTGCAGTTTCTTGTAAACCTTGCTTCTGCCGAGTCTCATTCCAGGTTACAGTAGGTACTACTCTGAAATCAGGACAAGGCTGTAGCCTCAAGTATTTAGGAATATAACTTGTGATAACAGCAGGTAAAGTTTGAAAAATAAGCTTTAAAATTGGAGATTGAAGGGGGAGTTAGCTTAAAGACAGTTTTGGTTTTAACATGTTCACCTAACAGTTGGGCTCAGAGTGTGATTCACAATGTGCAGAGGTTGAATTGGTGCCAGTTAGCCCTTTGCATTGTTTATGCTACAGCCTTAATCTAACCCATGTTTCAGGTTGCATGATAAAAACTTGTATACAATTATTTAAAGGTCTCATTGATACAGGAAAAATTGCAAATGTACATCCTAATCTCACAAAACCAAGCAGCTGAAAAATGTATGAGTGGTAATTGCCTGATGTTTCTCCTGTGATGTTTTTTTAACATCATTTGCTTGACAGGACTTTTCCCTGCTGCTGTGTTAGTGGCTCAGTGAAGAGCAGCAGTGGTGCAAGTACCAGGCCAAAGAGATGAGCAAATGAGGGGTTTTTTTTTGTACACAGCTTTCGAGGCAGGAGCTGCAGCTGGGCTTTTCAGCGCTGTTGGTTGTGCAGCTGCATTACAAATGCAAGAGTTGCAAAGCTGCTGTTTGCCTCAGCAGCAGTGCTGGGTTGCTGCGAGGGAAAAGGGAGGTTAGTGGGGTGTCTCTCCTCTCAAAACCTGTAATGTTGTGATGGCTTCCTTGACCACATTTGCATTGCTGTGACTGCAGAGTTGCTCAAGGGTGTCTTTCATCTTGTCCTCTTCTATTTCTTGTCTCAGATCACCTGAATGGGAGATGAAATGCTGACTTTTAGTTACCTACCATGGCATAGTGGCTCCCAACAATTGTTGTAAGATAAAAGTTTGAAGTATGTGCTGTTCATAATGAGCTGCTTTAATGAAAACATTTTCTTTTTTAATAGATACCATTTCAGCCACTGGAAGTATTGGAGAGATTAAGGGTTTTTTTCTCCTGCTTGATTTCCAGGAACTGATTGACAGAAAAAAAGCAAATTTTAGAATTCTAATAGAGGACAATTTCTAGCACTTTTTTGCCTGTATGCTTTTTGCTACCATTCCGTATTAATAAGACTCAACTCTTAGTGTTTAAACAGTTAGTCTATAAAATGCTAAGCATGTACACCTCTGGAAAAAATGTTTTATAGATGGCATCTGTTACGTCAATAGTTCATAGTAGCATTGAAGGCTGCAAGTGCTTTACCCCATTCCAATATCTTTGTGGCTACAGAGATAAAATAGAGTATACTGCAAATCCAGCTTGTCTGTCAATACAGAATGGCTCCAGGATTTGAAAGGCAGCTCACCTTGTGATCCATCCTTGCCTAAGTACAGTTGTTATTTTCAATTTATGTAATTTTTTATTAAGATGTGAGAAGCTGCCATGAGATCTTTGGACTCCTGGTTTCAAGGTGCTTGTTTTCATTTAGTGCTACCCATCCAGGGCAGTCCCATCTTGCTTGCAGCATTTTAAATCTTCCCTGATGGTGGAGTGAAACTGAAATCGTGCCCTTCACATGCTTTACTGAAAATCACTGTGTGAAGGCAGCATTGCTGAAATGGCTGCTTTATCTCAGCTTCTGGTTTGCTTACAGCACAGGCAGAACAAATGTCTGCCTGCCTGTGAGCATGGTACAGATTATTCCTCTGGGCAAAAAAATGCTCTGGGACTGTCAGGCATTTGTTCATGGTGAAGTTGGACAAAGATGCCTTTACTCCAAGACTCTAATTTTGTTATTTTGGGACTTGATTATGCCACTGACTCACTGGAATAAAGCCTTTCTTTTTTATTTTATTCAACTGATGGTTTAATTAGCTTCTCATAGAGAAGGAAGCTACTTGACTGTGGTTTTTGGTGATCAGTAAAGAATGAACCTCTAATACCCTTTACTCATTCACTGGAGCATTGCAGGCAGCACATTTTGGTAACAGAAAACAGTTGTCTTCATCACAAATATTCATCCTTCCATCACAGGCAACTTAAAATGAAGTTACCTGAATTAAGAAGTCTGCACAAAAGGCCCATTGAATTGTATTTCACCTCAGGACTTGTATTCTCATCCCGCAGAAGTTTGTGTAAGCTTTGAACTAGCTGTGATTCCTTAAAAGACTCCTCAAGGGTTTCTGAAAAATAAATAAACAAATAGTAATCCTGAGCTGTAGTCTGAAAAGAAATTAGAAAGTGAATATGCTTGCTTTTTAAAAAAAAAATCTGGACTGGCTTCATTTCAAACTGGCTATACAGGGATACAGTCTGGAGCATCTCTCTCCTGCACTGAAGAATTTCTGTGCACTTTGCTGTACAGAATTTCTTTACTGGCCTCATTCTTGAAGACAGGACCAGTCTATTGCCTGTATAAAATTAACCTCATAATAAATTAAAACCTGCAATGTTCAGTGTTAGAAATGTTGATTCACATTAGTTGGCCAAATGAGTTTGAGAGTTTTAATGGTAGACAAGCAGTAAAATGGGCTCTTCAGTCTACTTGTTGGTATAGGAAATTACAAATTTCAAGTTTATTTTTCTTTTCAAATCAACTTTTGATGTTTTCAGGTTTCTGTGGTGTCTGTTGTAATATATTGAGACCCATTTTCAAGTCATAGAGGAAAAATCTGAAAAGATTTGTACGTAACTGAAAATTAGCTCAGGAAAAGTAGTTTGAATCTTTACAGTTTTCTCACTTGTTTCATTTGCAGCTTCTACAATGCCTTTTTATTTATGTTTCTGCTTTTTTCTTTCCTCATGTCTGTCTTATTTCTTCTACATCTAGTCTTCATTGACTGTTCTGGTATATAATTTGTTCTTCATTTAACCTTTATCCTTTTTTTATCTCCATCATCTTTACTTTCCCTCTTTTTCTTTGTGTAGGTTTCTAGCATCATATCATGCTACTCAAATAAATAGTGCCTGTCCACACAGCATGATAATCTGACTCTATCCTAAATAAAAAAAAAAATCTTCAGGCCATTCCCAAAGCCTATTGATTTTATGATCTTGAATGGCTGGCGATATTTATTTCATGCTAAAGAGCTAAATCTGGACAAGAAATGTACTTTTTCATATCTGTTACCTAGAATTAACGGCATGACAGTATTTCGTAACTGAGGATCTTGCAGAGATAAATGCTTTGAGGGGAATACCTAAATCGATGGCAGATGCTATTGCCAAGGCATTCAGAGCCTCATTCTGCAGGGCAGCATGCTCACTTGTTGTCATGGAAACCAGATGCTTCACCCCTTGTGCTGCCTGGATGGCTTTGACCACTTCCTGTGAAAGCAGAGGTAAAGCAGATGGGATGCAGGAGAATGAAGAGGGAAATGAGGTTACTCTTCAGCTTCTGAGTAGATGGGAATTATTTGTCTGCTGCAGTGCAAACTGGCAACATTCAAAGACTAGAGATACCATTGCTTTTGGCACTGATCATACATGTCTGCTTAGGGCTGGTCTAATTTACCTGGAATGTCAATACTTAGAATTAACTATAAATGCGTATCTGTAAGATAAATATATATTTTGTCTTGTTTCTATTTGCCCTTGTTGCACTCTTTCATTTCAAGCCATCGAACTAGCAAGGATTAGTTTTACTTTATCAAAGCCTGTGCAGATAGTACCTACTTTTTTAGTCACTGCCTCATAGTAAAGCAGGGCTGGGATGCCTGTGTGTAATAGCACAGTTTACAAAAAGTAGAAGCCTATTCTAAAATGCCAGCACATGAAGATCATGCCAGACTGATCCATCATGAGTAAGTGGGCTCTTTGGAGCTTCTGCAGGACTGATGTTTAGGACAGCTCTGGGTTATTTTTACCATTTTAATTTGAAATTTGAAACATATTTATGGCCATAGAAAAGCTGTACCTGCTTACCATTTGTGAAGCCTCACTCAAGCAGGGTCAGTGTTGACCAGTGACAGTGAGTGACCATGGTGCTCATTTCTGTGAGGCGTCTGTGCTTTTTGAGTGCACAGCTTTCCCCCTCACTGGTATTGAGGCAGACCTCAGAGGTTTTTACTGTGAGCCCTCATGGTTTTCATTGCAAAGCTGTATGTGCTGTTTAATCCCTAGCTCTGTCTACAGGCTTTAAAAATACTTGAGAAGGGTGAAGCAGCAATGTGAATCAGAGCAGTGGTTCTCATACCTGGGATCTGTTGTGGTGCAGGATGGATGCCAGCAGCCGGTTTGCCTCCCTGCAGATGCCGCTGTGCTCGCTCACACTGCACCACTGCACGAGCCTGCTGAGCAGCATGGGGTCTTGGCCCAGGATCTCAGCTGCATCAGCTGAAGAGAAAAGCATCACCAAGAGACATTCCAAATCAGACCTCTGTCTGTCACAGCAATGTGGATGCAGAAGTAACTGGGGCCGTGGACCTGTGCTCAGCATCCTTTAAGAACTCTGATTAAAGCATTAGGCTTTTAAAAGATCTCGGAAATATTTACCAAAGGAAACTTTACCAAAGGAATCATACAAGGGAAGGACTAAATAAGCTGCTCCAATAGACCCATCCTTTAGAAGGCTTAAAATGAGCACTTTTCTGTCTTTGAAAGCAAATATTCTCTTGTGATACTTCAGGAGGCCTGTCCTCTTCTCACTTGGTGTTTTACACTTACACTTTGAGCCCTGCACGAGTGTAACCATGGGCTCTTGGGAGCCTGTTTGTGCTGTTTCAGTGGTAATTCATTACTGCTGGTAGTGTGGGAAGCCAAGTCTTACTACAGAATTGTAACATGTTGGTAACTGGATGACCTGAGTCTCAAGAATGTTTGTTGAATATATAAGACATCATCAGAAATTCCCCCTAAATTGGAAGAGCCTTTTAACTTGTATTCCCTTGTGTTTCATCTCAAAACTTGCTAGAGATATTGGTGTCTGTGGTTGACATTTGTTAAAACATCACTAGGTAACTTTTCATAAGAAGTGGAACTCTAATTATGTTAACATCTGTAACAGAAGGGATAGGTTTGATGGAGGCATCACTCTACTCCTGTTCCTTTACCTGTCCCTTTCCCTGTGTGTTTCATTTTTTTTTTTGAGATATGCTGGAAGAATCAAACGGAGCATGTACCGGAAGGTCAGTGTCAATAAAGCACAGGATTGCTCTGGATGTTTTCCAGGGCATGCTGTCTGTTTTGAGGGAGGAGGATGAGGAAGTACACACACTTCATTTTTAATTTGTCCAGTGTGCTAAGGAAAAGTCCACAGGTCAAAATCCCACAAGGAATCTGGGAGCTTATAGCCTAGCTGACATAGTTTGCTTTAAGAGTTACTGGACATTGCACAGATGCCTGCATGTTATCTCCTGTAACGCAAGATTTTTGTTTCTAGTCAGATGTTCCTTGTTAGTCTGCAGAGATCACAGTAATCCAGTTCAGTACAGACAGCTGAAGTAAGAGGCTGGAGGATGGAACCAGTCTAAGAGGTTTGTTGCAAAGGCAGGTTCTTCATGCAGTTTGACAGGCATTAGAGCCCTTTGAGATAAAACCCAGTTAGTTATTCTCAACAGGAAGACCTTTTAACTTATAATTTATTCAAATTTGTCATTTTATAAGATTGAACTTTCAGTTGTGCTGAAAGTCCTTTGGCTACTGAAGTGCACAAATTATTCTGCTCTTCTGAAGCCAAATGGTGGAAGAACCAGGAGTTAACATCCCTTCAGAGTAATGAAGCTGACAGATCTGCCTGCAGTTTTCTATGGTTAGAGAGAAACTTCTCTTCTAGTCTGCAAGCCTCAGCATGCCTCCTGATAGAGTAATGAATTTATACTAGAAAAGGCAATTAACTAATTTAGTGTGGACTTCTTAGTAGATGTGTGTTCATAAGAGTTTCAGGCTGAGTTAATTAAGGGCAATGTTAGCTCATGGGTAAACAGAACAGAAGGTAATTAAAAGTGGGGGAATTGTCTGTTCGTAGGTGGGAATGGGTAAACATTGAATCTCCTACCTATCTTATTCTACTTTTCATTTTGATAATTGTGTTGTTTCAGATTCAGAAGTTGTGCCTTGTGCCAAATTCCAGCTTTGTATTAGGTCTGGTAAATAAAAAAAGATAATTTAGTGTTTGATAATTTAGATCTGTGTTACTGTGATGTCTCAATTTTAAATGTTAAATGCTTTCCCATGTCTCAATTGAGATACAGCTTCAGAGAAATGACCTTACAATGACTTCTTCAAGGCCTCAGTACAAGAAGATATCTTGCAATATTCATTTTCTACCATGATGAAATATAAGTGAAAGCAGCTTTTTGCTGGACTGGAAGTAGTGCACATTAATATAAGGGCTAGATCTACATTTTCTATCATGCATATTAATTTGATAAAAGATGCAAATATCTGTCATACTAAGTAGTGTCTGCAGTAGTGTAACTGAAAGCAGCATGGAATGTAGGAGGGTGAAGTTTTATCCTCTTCCATATAACTAATGAAGTGGTCTGTGTAATTGTACTATATCAGTTATCACTTCCCATCACAAAATGGTTATACAATTCTGATTTTAACTTATTCCTATGTATCAAGGGATCACTACTGATTAGTGCTCTAGAGCAGCTGCTCTGACAATGGGAAAGACAATACCAAACCCCACAATGCCTGTTTTTGTGTCACGGTCTGGTAGGAGCCAAGTAAGCCTAAGGAAAATTTAAGATATTGAAATTCTTTATTCTAATTCCAACACTGTGCATGTTTCTCGAAATGCAATGCGTGGAAAGATTATTGTTGCTTTTGCTTACCCCCCTCTGTGTTAAACTGAATGAAGTGCAAGTAGATAATCCAATACATTAACATGCCAAGTAAATTTGACATTGGAGCCACGTAAGCAAGACAAAGCTGGCAATGTGTATAGAAAGACTGGTACAAATTCATTTTTCCTGCCTCACTCCACCCCAGCTCCCTTTATTCCTTTTATGTTCTCTAGTTGTTTATTGATTTGCTGTCCTGTGATTTGACACTAGAGCCCGGCTCTTTTTGATCATACTCATGCCTTGCTGCTGTATCTCTGGTGGAAAACATCTTCTTTTTAGGCCTTTGCCCATTCTCACCGACTGCTGCAGATTTGTTCCATGTGGTTTGTTTCTCAACTACCTCTGAGGCTGACTGGGACAGTCTGGAAAGCGTGCGGCCTCTGGCAATAATCTTTGCTGGAAGCTCTCCAGATGGAGCGGAATTAGGTTAGCAGGACAGTGGGCCGTTGTTTTGCAGGGTGAGGGAGGAGGGGAGCTCATAGCCGATCTCAGTGAAGGTTGGCAGGTGCCTACCTTGGCCATCTGCTAACGTCCGTAATGTCCCAAGGAGCTTGAACTGCACGGGAGGGCTCTCTGACCTTAGCAGCGCCTCGGTGTGCTCTGCCACGCCTTCCTCCAGTATTTGAACCTTGCTGACAACTGGGAAATGGAAATGTTGATGTGAGGCTCAGTAATGACACAAACATCTGAAAATGTAGATGTGACATACTGTTGTGAATTGTGTGCTGCGTTAGGCTTCTAGCAACAAGTCCAACTTGTTAGAGAGCTCAGAAATTAAGTCAGGACTACCTGATTGCTTAGACTTCTCTCTTGGGCTGAAGCTTTCCTAGGAACTGCTCTTGGGTCATTTTGGTTGCTTTTGATCTTAGCCCTGCCTAGAACAAAGTACATAAAACACAGCACTGTTGTTTCTCTTCCTTTTTCTAGTGTAATATATTATCCATCCACTCACTCACATGAGGAAGCCTGTTCTGTGCTAGCTCATCCTAACTGGGGGGCAGAAGTGATTTACTCAGCCATATTTCTTGAAAATCGATTTTCTTTTTGTATTTGAGCTCACTGTTCCCCTGTTATTCATACCTTTGCTTCTGGGCTTTCCTCTCCTCTTTTTTGTGTCTTTGCTCCAGTGGTTGGTGCAGTAATCCCTTCTAATAACCAGAAGCTTGTCTGGAAGGAAGTCTTAATACTGCTTAACTGTGCTACCAAAAGCTGCTTCCTCCAGAACAATTTTTTTTCCCATTTCTGCATGCGTTTTTGGGGGAGTGGTGAGGAAGATTGGACCGTGAAATGAGGGAGATAACTGTTATATCCCTTTCTCCTTTTATTGGGCAAATTGAGAAGCAGACCCTATTAAGTAACTTGCTCTTAATGTCCTTGTTTTCTCACTGACACAGACTGACTCCTTTCAGTAATGACTTTTTCAATTTTGTTTATAAGCATCTGTTCTCTTTTAAGATCAATACGAGCACTGAAGAGTTCTTCTGTGTCTGTTTCCAAGTGTTGACCTGTATTTAACTCATGTTTATGGGTTTCCACTCAGTGTCTTTTTTCTTTATTTTTTTTCCAAGTAGCAGATGATATTGTTGAAAGTGAGAGTTTCTGTTTCTAGAAGTTTTGTATTTCTGTTAGAGAATATCTAACAGATATTACAGATAAATTGCTGATATTTGTATGAATTAATGAGGAAAAGTACAGTGTAGGAATAGCATTTTAAGTGTCCAGACACTTGAAAGGATCTAAAATGGTTTGCAATAGACTTGAACAGAGATAATAAAAATGCTCTGTATTGATATATTGCTATTTTATAATTTAGGGTTGAGCTTTTTAAAATGTGGCTTCATAGAATATTAACATTTACTGGTTCCGTGTACTATCAATGAATATTGGCTTTATAGAAGAGAAAGTTTAACATCCCTAGCAGGTATCTCCACCTCATACTGCATTTTAAGCTATAAACCCTGTTCTGATTTTTTTTGTCTTGACCTGCTGTATGCTATTAATATGAAACTATTTCAGGAGCTGGCAATGAGATTACACTTTGTGATATTTAAACTCTTTATATAGATGAGGAAGTCTTGATGAATTATTTAAATATGTTCCTGCAGGGGAGGGGAAAAGGTCAAGGGAGTGGTACTGGTGACTTGGACAGAGTTGTGTCCAGACTGGCACCTGGAAGAGCGAGGTTCTGCAGTGCACTGAGTGCAGCCTGTGTGACAGAGGTGTCCCCACTCTGGACGTGCTTCTCCAGGAGATCCAGGAGCTGGTGAATGACTCCCAGCTGGACCATGCGCAAGCAGTTGCCATCTGAAGAGAGAGGCAGGACCAAGCAGGTGAGAGAGGTAAGGAGCACAATGATAGAAACGAATGATGTAAATTCAGAATTCAGAGAGTCCTTGCCTTGACTATTTTTGTGTCTTGCTAAGATCAAGACTAGATTTTGCATTGTTTTTTTGCAACCTTCAGCTCTCTAAAGAGAAGTGAGCATCACCTACCTGTAAACTCATGCTGAGACAGACTCCAATGAAGCTGAGCTCAGGAGAGCTTTCAGGGGACAATCCCTGTCAAGTTCAAAGCCATAGTTTTTCCTCTGTGCTGCTGTATTTTCCACTATGTAAGTAGTAGAGTAGCAGTGGCATTTTCCATTTCTCCCCAGGATAGCTTTAACACTCCTTTAATTTTGCTGTTCTACTGATTTAAGACACTGTTGTGAAACCAGGGACCTTACAAATGGTAAATCCGATTGCTAGTTCTGTACTGCTGTTGTTTTTTGTTTGCTATGAAATAAATTGTCATTAATTACTCCTTGAAAGAATCAGATCTAGGTTTTTCTTTTGAGAAACCCACTTTTGGAAATGAACTATTTGTGTTGCACTCATATGAAGCTAGGAAAATATGAGTTGAACTGGAGAGTTCTGGTTTATTTAATCCTGGTGAAAGAGCAGATTTGTACCTTCCAAAAAAACTACCACTTTGTCCAGCAATGGTCTGCAGTATTTTGTCAGTGCATGTCTGAATGTCTCCTCCTGTCTTTGAGAACTTGATCTGTACAGGTGGCAGCTTTGTTTTCAGAAGCTGCTCAGCTCACCTTGCTAGGAAAGGAGAAAGTTCTGCTAAAGAGCGAAAGGAAACCCTCTGTGCTACAGATGGCATCCTTTCTGAAGGAAGTGCTTTGAAGATGCCGTTTGGAAAATAATTTTCTGTATTTTACTTGATGCAGTTTATTTTACCTCAAGAGAAGTATATGCCTGACACACATGAACATCTCATTGCTGTGCTCTTACCTTGTGAAAGCTGTTTGTTAAAAATGGCAAAACGGTGTGAACACTAAATAGAAAGACACATTCACCTGGAATAAAGAGTTACCCATAGAACTACACACACCTTATGCAAATACATAGTCTGGCCAAAAGTAGCTTAGAATTTACAGACTGAGGTGTACAGACTTCTAATTTTTGCAGGTATAGCATGTAAAAAGGCCCTTAGTAATTTTAACACCTTTGCTGGTTTGGATGTTATTTCCACCTCAAAGTTGTAGACACTCCTGTTGTCTTTTGAATGAGTGCCTATTATTCTTTTCACCTCTTAACATTTCATTTAGTAGCCTGTTCCCCCCCTGTATTCTTACATATGTTAGATAAGAATTTGTCAAATGCTTGTAAAAGGTAATTGGATATTTTCATGAGAGGACTGTCAGTCTGTGAAATAGTTGGAATTCTACCCTCACAAAAATCTTTTGATACCATTTTATGCATACATCCTCTAAAGCTGATGGTTTTGCTTGTCATTCTTCAAGTGTTCTCTTGCCTAGTCCTAATCTTTGGAGATTAGAGTATATGAGGAATATTGCCCAGTCCTCTTTAAGAACCTGTTCCATAGAAATAGGTCACCTCTTTTGGTCTGATGAAATTCTACATTTTCATCTTTATATAGGCTAACCTTAATTGAACTTTATTTCTCTCCTACCCCCACCTCTCAAACTGAAGAATGTCAGAGCATTTTTTTTTTTTCCCCCTCATATAGTAAAGTGCAAATAGGCAGAGCCCATTAGCGGTTGCCTTGCTTTGATTGTCACAGAGCTCCAAATTGCTTTTCTCTCCTATGGAGTTTTTGCTTGAATAGCAGCAGAACATCCAGTTTAATGGCTCATAGTTAAAGTCTGATAGGAAAAGCCACTTTTCATAGCTGCAAAAGCTGTCTGTCATCTTTTCACTGCCTAGAAGTCACTTGATGCCGAGATCAGATTTCCACAGGATTTTTTTTCTCTCAGATTAAAAGCTGTGCATACATCAGTGGCACATACTGGGACATGAGAGGGATTATTCACTTCTTCCACATGAAACATCTAACGCTGTTGTGGGGAAGATGGGGGGAGAAGATGGAATGACAAAGCCAGGCATTCAGCTGAGTAAATTGAAATAGCCAGCTAAAGGCGCCGGGGGCACTTGGGTGGCCTTTGTAGAGCCAGGATGCACAATGGCTGATTCAGAACTGGGTATGAGGCAAGGAAGAAAGGGAGCCTAGAAAGGTTCTGAGGTGGAGGTGAAGAGATGTGTGGATGGTAGCTTGCTTTAAAAAAAACCAAAAACCATCATTCAGACAGATGTGAGGGAATCTTCTCTAATAATTAAGCGCCCATTAATGCAGAAATTTGAGCAATTCTGTTAATTGAGTTTGAAGCCAGTACAGTAACTATCAGTGAGAAAGGACAGGAAGTGTGGTGGGGATCTTTTGCTGATTGAGCACAGCATGCTTTCTAGGAGTCTGCTTATAAGCATCTCTCTGCTTCTCTCTGCAGAGTATAAAGGCTCATTGCTTTCTATAATAGGAATTGAAAGATAAAATGGCTTATCTTGAGATTTCTTTCCCCCCCTACCCTCATGTGTTTGAGTAACCCTCTCTTCCTAAAAGTGATTTAAAACCTAAAACAGCAGTAACTATGTGGGGAGTTTGTGTGTTTGGAGGTTTTGTGTGGGGGTTTTTTTTGTGTTGTTGTTTTGTTTTTGGGTTCAGGTGGGGTTTTTTATGTTTGTTTTTGTATTTTGTTCTTTTATTTCTAACAAATATATTCACCATGAAATATTTCCAGAGTCTCCCTTCTAATAAAATGTGATTCAGGAAAAAGAAAAGTGCAAAAGCTTGAATACCTGATTACCCCTTTTTTTCATACTTATGTCCCCAAATTATTTTAATATCACTAGCACCTGTAACTTAAAAATCTCCAATCTGCAGAAAAGAATGTAACTGTTTCAGAAGCAGGGAGTAGTGAAATCTGATAGCGTTGGTTTTTTCTGTGTGCACAAACAGGGGCTTTTCATCTTTACCATTTCTTTTGTAAAATTAGCAATAAGCCTTGTCCCTGTCTTAGTGGCTGCAAGTGTTTGAGTGTGGTGCAAGTATCCATGTTCTAAGAGATGATGGCACAGCCCTTAGCAAAAACCTTCTGTATGTATTCACTTGTGTTATGAGAAATAGGGAATATTTCATATCTGATTATAAGCAGCCCCAGACTGAACTGTTCTGTCAGTCAGTGATGACTTAGATTGTTGTAAAGGTTAATAATTTAAGACCTTTATGCTGTTGATTGCTTTGGGGTTGAGAGTGGTGGGATGCAATGCAAGTGGCCAGTTCTTGATGTTTTTTTTTTATCTGTAGTGCCCAAAATACAGCATAGCAGTAATATAAACTAAGTTGCTGTTAGGCACAAGCACTGGGCTCTAGGCTATAGAAATGAAAAGTGTCGTGCCTGAAAAGAATTGGTGCAAGGATGATAAAAGATTGTGGATGTGTTCCTGTTAAGATAAAGAAAGCAACACAGATGGCAACTCCTCTGCTAAAGAGACTTCTGGATGTTGATTCTTTATGTACCTGGCCTGTAATGTTCCCTTTTTTACCTCCAAGAAGCAGAGAGACAATGAGATCCGATGCAGCCTTCACAATGCAGGTATCTTCAGCCTGTGAACTGCCTTGAAGCCTCAGCAGGATCTCAGACAGCACCTCTGGCACGCCTGCATCCACCAACTGCACTTTCAGAGCATCTGTAGGGATCACAGTAAAAGCACATTAAAAGCTTCCTGGCTCTTTGAGGAAGCATTTCAAACTAGAAAGCTAAATCCTTGAACTTTAGCCAGCCTTTTTTCAGGTGCAGTCACTGTTTTGGTTTTGTTTGTAACATCTTTCTGGAGCTAGGCTGACACCAAGGCAGAATGAGCAAAGCTTTCTGCATTGGTCCATGACATTTCTTGTGTTGCCAGTCATGAACTTTCACGTCTTTAAAATCTGTGTCAGGTATCTAGATATTTTTAGTGGAGCAATGTCAGTGCTTGTTGCACTGCTGCTTAGAGTACACATCTTCATGAACTTTAGCCAGCCTTTTTTCAGGTGCAGTCACTGTTTTGGTTTTGTTTGTAACATCTTTCTGGAGCTAGGCTGACACCAAGGCAGAATGAGCAAAGCTTTCTGCATTGGTCCATGACATTTCTTGTGTTGCCAGTCATGAACTTTCACGTCTTTAAAATCTGTGTCAGGTATCTAGATATTTTTAGTGGAGCAATGTCAGTGCTTGTTGCACTGCTGCTTAGAGTACACATCTTCACAGATCCAGAGAATATCCTGAGCAGGAAGGGACCCACAAGGAGCAGTGAGTGGCCCAAAGAGAGATTGAATCGGTACCCGGTTGTTCTGATTTTTAAAATTAAAAAAACACTCTGTGTTGCTGCTTTCCTCTAACCCACTGAGGAGAATCAGTTTGCATCTGCTGTCTTTTGGATCCACTGAAATGCAGTGGAATGGTACTCTCTCCCTCCTTTCTTTGTTGTCTCACCTGTTAAAGAGTTGTTGAGGCCAGGATCTCACATGTTCTTGGGGCTTGTTTCTCCTGAAAGGGTTGCTGGTTCCATGAGCAGGGTCCCATGGCAGACTTGGAACCCAGAGCTTGCACCAGTACAATACCCAGTCTCCCCTTGTTCCCCCCAGACCAAAAGGAGTGCTTACCATTTTCTGCAAGTGTTTGCAGGACCTCGAAGACAATTTCTAGCCTCTCGTGGCTCTCTGTTCTCCTCAGTTGTTTCACCAGCTGTTCAGCAACCTTTGTCATACTTAGAGCTTCCTTGGCTGAATCTGTGTATGTGATAAAGTCAGGATTTTGAATGTTTCTTTATTTGATTAAATGTTTAGAGAATATCTCCCTATGATCTGAAGTGATTAGACACTGTGTTTGAAGGCTTTTCTTTTGAAGGTTTTTCTTATAGACTCTTCTGTTTCTTTGGATAGCACTGAGACAGCAAAGCTCCATCCCTTCTCCCCCCAAGTTCTTTAACTGTTTTTCAGTAATTCCTGTAGACCTCATAGGTGTCAAATTAATCCTGGATTAATTTCACAGATTCTTAAAAATCTATCTGTAGTATGATTATTTAATATAACAAATTGGCATGTGTCAATTTGCTGTAGTAGTATATTTTTTGCCTTGATTAGGTGCTTCTAGTCTTGCTGGGATCCTAAACACCTGCAAGATGTATGTTAGAAAAGCTTGCCACTGTTTGACATAGAATAGATTTTAATGGAATATGGTATTAAATAATGTAAGAGATATAACAAGGACAGACCTCCTTAGAGAATAATGTGAGTGTGGTACTGTGTCCCCTTCCCTGCCTCTCCCTGTAAATGCAGGGAGCAATAGATCAAATTTTAGTCAGACTATTTATAGGGAGTGGTAATAATTTGTACTTGTTCTTTTTCTTCCATTACTACTCACAACTTGTGTAAAGTAGGGCAAATATATGCTTAGTTAGTGGAGATGCTTTTGCTTTGAAAAATGTGTAAATGAAAGCTGTTTCAGTAAGGTATGGAAAATTAATTATTAAACAGAAATGAAATTTTAATAAACAAGCCTTTAATGTACCAAATCTGAAGTGGTTGAAACTGTCAATTTATCATATGAAGTTATGCCATCTCTACTTTTCTTTTGGGGTCAAAAGCTGGCTGTTGAAACTTAATTGTTTTAATGTAGTACCAGTAATTGCTGGTACTCCATAAAAGAGTAGTTATTTCTCCAATTCAGATACTGTGGCCAGTTCCTGATTAGGTATCAGTAGTGTTTTAAAAACAAAGCCCGAACACCACCCCTGCTTCACCTCAAAAACAAGGAAAAAACAAAACAAAGCCCCCAGACCTGTGGGCGTGGAAAGGCAGTAACAGTGTGGAGATGATACTTTGCTTTAAGATGCAAAAAACTTTAAAAAGACTTTAAAAAAAGACCTTACTTACCAAGGTCTGCAAGATTGTACAAGGCCAGTAGAGCAACGTGGACAAGTGGCTCATTCTCTGCATAGTCAGTTAATATTCGGACCAGTGATGGGATTACTCCAACCTTCACCAGCTCTTCCTGAAGGTCACCTGGTCAGCGAAGCAGAGATGTTAAAGGTGATTACATCAGGAACCGATTAAATCACTGGAAAGTGTCCAGCTGAGATGCTTAGCAGCAAGGTATTCTGGTTCTTTCTCACCCCGTTAGAATTTGTAAAGCTTTTGTGTGCTGGCTTAGGCTAATATGTGTGTGGAGGAAGTGCGCGTTTGGGACGGATTTTCGCTAAACCTCCTGGTTCTGCTTTGACTTAAGGAATAAAGCCACGGTCTCCATCCATGTGTGCATTCTGAGGAAAACCCTGATAACTGCTTTCTTTCTTTTTGTAGTTTGTCTTGTAATGAATGAAAGCTTAGTATCTGAAATGATTTTGAGGATGGCAGGGACTGTAAGATACAAAGTTGGACAGTGATGGGTGCTTAACAGCACAACGGCACTGCTTTTGCAGCAGGGCTTTGCTGAGAGCTGGGGTGTGGCAGGCACCAGGAAGGGTCTGGGTGCTGTTGTGGCATAGGCAATTGGAATTCAGACAGGGAATTGGTGAGGTTAATTTTTCTTCTCTTCGATGCATTTATTGCTGTGTTAGTAATGGAATTTATTAAAGCACGTCACAGTCGTCTTGGCAAACCTGTGCTGGGCCTGTGCTCTGCCAGAAGGGAAGCAGATGTGCAGGGTGGCCATATGCTGTAGCAATGATGTGTGCAGGAGTTGCACGAGCTGGGAATGGAATTGTAGGGAAAAGCTTTTTTTAAACTACTGTGTGTCATTCCCTGGCAAATACACGTAACTCGCAGGGAGCCTCGTGGGTACTGTACTGGTGCAAGCTCCGGGTTCCAAGTCTGCCATGGGACCCTGCTCATGGAACCAGCAACCCTTTCAGGAGAAACAAGCCCCAAGAAGTTAATTCCCTCAGCCCAGAAGATAAGGGGTAATTTTGATTAGCTGCACCAAAGCTCCATAAATAAGTCTCAATGGTTTTTATTTTTTAAGTCTGTTTTTTCTAACACAGTTTTAAACAAGTGCGTTGCTTTATGGATATTCTTATTCCTTTGGAAGTAGCCCAAGCCATTCAGGATTAGGACCTAAGGCAAGTCTGTAAAATTGATTGATATGTATGAGGCTCTTCTCCTCTTGTACTTGCAAAACAGTTCTGACACAGATGTGCCACCTTGAAGCCAAAAATGTAAGGGGCAAACCCAGAGTTCAGGCAGTGCTTGGGGTGCATTCAGCCAGGTGTCTGTGAGCTCTGTGAATTGTGTACCTGACTGGAGGCTGCAGTGCATTGTGTGCTCATATCTCATAAAGTTATTATGAGTTACAGGTTACAATGCCTTTTAAAATAGTGCCTTAGAGCCGGGGAAAAGCAGATTCTCTTCAGTGGGCACTTACGATTATCGTAACAGATACGGCCAATGGCCCTCCCAGCATGAAGCAGCATTTCTTGGTCTGTGCTCTCCAGCAAAGGTATCAGTGTGAGAACCAAATCTGCTTCAATACATGCCTTCTTCATTTCCTCTGCATAGATAAAAGAGAGGGAATTCCAGGCTTTTGCCATTTAGGAATAAAACAATTGCAATAGCGATAGCAATTCAAGAATGAAAACATGCAGCTAATGTGCTGTAAGATGCCTTGTAGTAATGCTTGAGAACAACTTACCATTTTTGGCTATCTCTGAAAGCACATGGGCTGCTCTCACTGCACATCGTGGATTGCCCTTCAGGATTTTTGCCAAAGTTAGGAAGATCCCACTCCCTCTGAGTAGGCGGTAGGATCTCTGCTCTGCAATGATAAGAGTGTTAGCAATACCTGCAGTAGGTTTGCAGCTGTTTTATTCACATGCTCCTTTGTTTCCTAGAGTTCTCAGTGGGTATCTGTGGGATCCAACCTTCTGATTTAACAAGGTTCTTAAAGGCAGTCTCAGTCTGAATATATGGGCACAGTAATCTGCTTGAATTGCAGCAAGTGTGGTTTCAGCTGCTTACTCTGCCTTATGCTGAATTGAAGCAGGGGTGGCAAAGCAAAAAGGAAAAGAGTTTCATCTTCTCTGACTATAAAAGGATGCCTGCATAAGGCATGGGAAGTCAGGGATTAAGATGCTATTCCTGAGGTTTGGCCTAGCAATTAATTCTGTAGGTAGGCACAGCATCTTTTATTAGACTAGCAATTAGAACAGACAATTCCCTTAGCCTTTTTTCATCAAAAATGTGGCCAGCTGTCCTGAAGGTAGTAAATCACCATCTTCCAGGAGACTCAAATAAATACAGGTTTATGTCATTTTAGGAGAATGTGCAGAGGCTTTAGGGACATTTGTATAAGTAGACTAGAAACTACTTTTAAAATGCCTGACCTGATAGGGTCACCCTAAATTAATCCTAGGAGTTTGTAGTAAATAGAACATTAAATCTGGAATTTCTCTGGAGCTTTAGGTATTTTAGGGACAAGTAACTTTATCTGGTCACAGGTAATTTTGTGATTTTTATAAAGAAAGAAAAGAAAACAACACAGCCTGAGGACAGCTATAGTTCCAGCAGCAATCACTTCTTGAAATACAGATTATCGTAAGAGACAAAACCTGCGGTGAATGCTTTTGAATTGTGTAAATGGTTAATTGGTGATCTGGAGTGATACTTAACTATCTTCAGTAAGAGCCAGGAGAATCCCATTCAGACTTTCAAGGATCTGGTCTTCAGCTTCTGTGTCATCTCCACAAAGCCCAAGGTATTCCAGGTGCTTACTCAGGGTTTCTAAACAGAATGGGATAGAAAACTGTGTTGAGCCAGCTTGGAAAATATTGAGTTCCTTGTGGTAGTTATTTTCAGTGCTAATGTCTTATTATAAAATCATTTCCTGAAGGGTCAAGATCTAAATATGCTCATTTATTCCAAGAGCATGAGGTCAAAGGCTCGGTCACTTCTCAGACAGCACATAGCTCTCGTGCAGGCATAAACATGCAGGGATAAATTCCATCTGGAAACAGAAATTAACACATAATAACTCTGGCAGAGTTTGAAGTGGCGATGAGAGAAGAATAATTACAGGACCCAAATCATGCCTGTCATTCCTAAATTCCTGTTAATCATGAAGACAGTACTTGCAGCTCAACTGAGTATCTACTGTGGTAGTGGCCAGTAGCAGGCCCTGAAAGAATGCAAGAAACAGATGAGGTAAAATACTTCTCCCTTTGTTTCTGGCAACTTCGGCCTTTAGAAACATACCTAGTATTTCCATCAATATAGATTTAATACATGTTGATCAACTTTTATTTGAAAATTTTACCTGTGTAAGTTAATTCCTAAACTTTATCTCCACATCTCACAGTGGCAATAACTTCCAGAGTTTCACTCTTGTAAGAGGAAGATACTTCCCTTTGTTTTAAAATATTTACCAAAAAGGTCAAAGCTGGTGGCCTTGGAGTTCTGTAGTAAGAGAAAGGAATTGTCCTTCACTATTTACCCTTCCATGTCTGTCATAATCAGATGGATTTTTATTATAGTCCTCCTTTGTAAAATCCTCTGCTAATTTACTCATTATTTACAGGAACTTTGACTTGCCTGAATATTTTTCCAGTTCACTTTTTTTCTTGGTGAGGATCTCAAATTTGAATGTTTTCAAGACTCAGGTGGACTGGGATTCAGACAGGGATTGTTAAATTTTTTTTCTAGTCATTGTTAATTCTTTCTCTGTTTGAGAATGGCTTTTGTGCATCTAATCAAAATTACCCCTTATCTTCTGGGCAGGGGGAATTAACTTAAAAACCACCATCATTTATAATTTGGCCATCTTTTCCACATGTAGGTTGTTTTGCATTTGCAGACACTGAGCTTGATGTGCCTCTTTATCCCAAGTCATACAGGATGATACAATTTTCCTGGAGTTCTCCACAGTCAATTTCAAGTTTGAGCACTCCAAATAATAAAAAAAAACTCCTTACCATTCTGCTATTACTAGGTCATTTATGAATATATTGAATTACACAAGTTCCAGCAACGGTAACCTCTAATAATTTTGGCTTTCTATTGTAACAGCAGCCTTTATTCAGCTCTTCAGACTTCATCAGATAATCATTTCTCATATCTCAAGATAACTTAGATAAAGGTTATTGAAAGGTTTGTAGAAATTGAAATGCATTAACAGTATCTCCTTTATTGACTTTCTTACCATCTCCTTAAAAATGTTTAAAGAGACAGGTTGAGCATTACTTATCTCCACAAGTCATAGAGACTATCCTTTTTCATCATGTCTGTGTTTAGTATACTCTGTTTAGTAAACTGTGCTTTACTATAATCCTACCATTTACCTGTGCGGAGATCAATTTTCTGCACTTTGATTTCCTGCATTCCTTGCAACTGTCTGTGTAAATTCATCCCACTCTTACTGCTTCCAACTCTATTAATGCCCTTCTTGATCTCAATGATATTCTGCATGTCACAGTTAATGATTTGATGAATCATCTTTTAGTCCCATAAGAACTCTGGAGTGTAGCATCCAATTCTGCCAATTGGTTGCCACTTATTTTATTGATTTGTTCGAAATCTTCTGTCCTTTCAATATAAAGGTTCCTCCATTTACTTTCTGAAAACAAAAAGACCAAAAGTGGCTGCAATTAATGTAAAAAATATTGTTGTAAAATTGATATGTGAAGTAGTTAATGTTTAGTAGGTTATAATGTAGGATGTTACCAAAACTGGAGTAAAGTAGCATTTCTGCTGTACCAACTGTTTCACTGAAAATGCTGACTCATGACTCGTGCCTTAGAAGTTATCTGATGAGGATTAATAATTGGTCACCGATTTTTGTTGTTTTGTGAACTCACTACAGACTCTGTCACTAATGTATCCATTAGTTAATGTGAGAAAAATTTTTTAATGAAAATGCATGAATTTAGTGCATACCAGAATTTACCTCTGAGGAACAGAAGTGTCCTGAGCTGTTTTGAAAGAGGATGAAGTAGAGCGAGTTGAAGTAGAACATAATTAAAGGCTGTTACTGTCTATTGAGAGGAAAATTTATTTCTCTGAAAAAATTAAAAGCATTCATTTTTATTAAGAACAACAATTTTGCTTTTGTGCTTTAAAGAAACTGCCATCTTTAGAAAAATGTCTGGATTCATCAGGTCCAGTTCTCCTGCCAAAATTTGCTGAATAAATGATTTTGTATAAATGAAGTACAGTAGAATAGAGCTTTTTTACACAAAAAAAAGCCCCCAAACCAGAAAATAAACCACCTGAGCAACCTGACAGTTGAATCAGCTTTGATCTTAAACTTGGATCTAGTGGGAGTGGGCAGAAACTGCTGATTGAGCAACATGAAATAAATTAGGAGCCTGTGAGATTGAATTACCTACTGAACTGTTTTCTTCTTATCAAGACCCAAAATGTGCTGGCATTTGACTTCTAGTACTGTGTTCTCTAATTAGAGCGATGGTGATATTTGCAAATACATTTCTAGTGTGTTTCTAATTAGGATCTGTAAAGCTATGGAAGGACAATGGATTTCTGAAGTTGGAGGAGCTGGTTTTACAGATAGCAGGGAGAAGTGTATACTGGTCACCCATTGGGTCAGTACAGTGGTAACTAGAAATCCAGGTGCTTTGCCATTTCTCCAGGGAAGAGATCAATAGAATAACACCATATACATGATGACAAAGTCCTTGTGAAGCACCCTTCTGCTTTCAGTCTCTACTGTTTTGAAATGAGTAGTATGAGCAGTAGGAGACTGAAGAATTACTTATAAAAGTCTGACAGAAAGCAGCATTTAATTATAATGGTGTTAAATTACTGAACCCTTTTCTCAGGGACTCAGAATTTTATCGTGCTTGTTATTTATAAAAACTTGACTAAGTTAACCAGCTTGGGACTGATCCCCAATACTCATTGTGTTTAAGTCCATGCTTGAAGCAGACATTGTAAGAGTTATTTTTGTGAAAAGGCAGTGGAACACATAGAGACTGTGACAAAAACTGACCAGAAAAGGGTATTTATTTCACCTTTGTGGAAAATTCTGGGGAGTTGACATTTTGTTTCCTTCCATGCTGGAATAGATTGTTGACGTGGCGGAACTGGAGGCAAACCACAGCAATTTGTTTCAGGTTTTTTGCAGAAGGGGTTCTTTGCCAGGCTGGAAGGGTGCCAGCCAGCTGCTCAGACAGCAGGGAGTGCCCTCCTGCCCTGGCCTCTGAGGCGGCTTTTAGCAGAATAAACATGTTCTGAAGGAATACTATTCGTTCTTCTGAATCAGCATTTTTGCCAGAATATTGCTCATCAGCCTTAGTAATCCACTGTAGAAGCAGGGGAAATGGGCACTCATTGCCCACAGGGCCTGAGTTTAGAAATCTCTTGAGACTGAGGTACAAAAGGCTTTTTTTTCCTGAGCTGAAGGTATAGATTATTCATTCACATATAAATCTGTACATAAGATACTGAGTAAGAGGCGTAGCAACCAGACTTTTGCTGTGGGAGTTGGTTTTTGATCATCCTAATGAGCACAGACACAATAGTGCAGAAAATGTGCTGTAGCACAGCAATTTCATCTGGCTTCTGCAGTGGGGAAAGAGCCATGAGGGGTGAGCTCTTTAGATCCCTTGAAGCACTGCTGTGTCAATTCTCAGTGCTAGTTTTGACCTATAAAGTCCTTAGGGAGTGAGAGAATCCCACACATCTCTCTCAGCAACTTATTTTGCCCCCTCTAAAACAGCAATGGCTTCTGATTTTTTTTCATTTTTATAGCCTCTCACATGTGTCGAAATTATTTTCTGTTATTTTTTAGAGGAAGTATAGACTCTATCCCTCAATATACATGCTGCTGTTGATATTACTTATTATTGTTTGGGTCCTGAGCAGTGTGAGGTCTATATGAACCAATGTGTTTGAGGGCTTGGAACAACTTAATCCAGTCAAATACCTTCTGCTTTGACGCTTCTTCCTTTAGCTTATTCCTCTGCCACTTACCTTTAGTATACTTTAGGAGAGTCTTCCATGGGTTATCATTATCATTATTCAAAGTAGGAAAACAAGGTAATGTATTTTTCCAGAATATAAAGATGTGGTAGTCATTCACAACAGAGGTCTATTTAGCTCTAATGTTTCTGGTAATAGATGATTAAAGAACAGTAAAAGAAGATACTTTCTATCCTTTCCCAGGTACGCTTTCTTAACTTCTAGTAATCAGCTCCACAGGGATTTTCTTTGCTGGAAGCTTCATCTTGTTTAATGTCACTTAACTTCATTGAAGTATTTATGTTGAATTTGTTTGTAATTTAGCTTACAGAACATGGACTAGAGATAAGTGTCACCAAATAACTTTGGATTGAGAGAGAAAATAACTCGTTGTTTATTCTTGTTGAAATTGTCATCTGGCCTTCTCTTGGCTGTAGTTTTCTGTAAATGTATCACCAGGGCGGGAAACACAAGTCTCTATTTCGACATATCCTGTGTAACAGCTGAGGGATCAGGGTTAGGGTTGAGAAGCTTCTAGAGTTATGCAGGTCAAGAGTAGCTGAAAGGCATAAGATGTGGCCTGAAGAAACCAAAATTTCAGGTCATAATACTGCAAAATAACTGTTGGGTCTGTCTAACAAAGTAATTAAAGCAAAAATAGAAGTTGACCTGCATTCAGGTTAGTGTGGCAGCCTGCAAAATCATGTAGTTGTCAAGCTGTCAAGTCTCCATTTTCCCACAGTACTTTTCTAATGCTCTTCCCTAAAATTAAAAAAAAATAATTTCTGGTTTGTGGCATGTCCTATATAAACCTATGGTAATAAATATACCTATATGCTGAGTAGAAGTATTATTGTATTGTAGTCGAAATAAAGCTCCAGGTCTTCCTGTCTGGGAATGTGATAATGAATTTATTTCATATAAAGGTTTATTTTCATAAAGGTGTAAATTGGAGATGGAGAAGTCCAGGAGGGCTGGCAAGTGTGTGTTAAGAGCAAATAAAGGCTGTGAGGTCAAACACGTTCCTGCTGGCTGTGAGTGGTACAGCTACATAATTACAGCATTTTGCTGTAACCAAGGGTAGCAAAAGCTGCTGCTCTTGATTTTGTTACCAGGGAAGGGAGGAGAAAGGTGCAATTCAATTCGAGGAAAGATTCTTTTTAAATTCCTCCAGTGGTGAATTATTGTATTTCATCTCTAGAAAGTCATGCAACTGTTCTGGGACTGGGCTGACTTATATTCTTTCCAATAGAACTATCTTATCTTGGTGCATGAAGTAAAGTGTTGGAGGAACAGATCCTCCATCTCTCCAGGCTTTCAAACCCGTGGCAAGAAAATTGTCCTATAAATCAGATAAGCTATTATCCATGTCTCCATGGAAAGCCACTTATGGCCATGTTAAAAGATACATTTTGTGTCTTTGTCACTGCACTCGAGGGTGATGAGATGTAGGAGAAAAATCACGAGATTAAGAAGGACCTGGAGAGAGAATTTAAAACTAATATCCTGAGGAGGAAAGGGATATAACTATGAACTACTCCTGACCTGGCTGTTTTTTAACTCTTGTTCCTCTGCATTCTTCAGTAACTCTCTTCAAGGAGGAAAGGAGTAGGAATGTATGAGTATAGTTTTTTCTAGAAGGCTGGAGCCCTGTCATTATCTGGGAATTGAAATACCTCCTTCCACCCACTTTCAGAATCTGAAAAGGGCCATGTTTTCCCCAATGTTCTTTTCTCCTGGTCTAGACTACTGGTAATTATTCTCTGTGTTAATGGCCAAATACGTAACAGTTTCTAAGTCTGCTTTAAAAATACCTCTTGCCAAGAACTGGAAAATAGAGGAAAGCCCACTGTATTTTCCCCAAAATCTAGCCTTTGCTCATTGGTTTTGCAGCTTTCCTGGACTGCATTGGCCCATCCTGAACTCCTTGAAGTATTGGCCAATGCCTATGATCCCAAAGGATGGACCTTTGGACTTTTTACTATTCAAAGAACATGAGAAAGCAGCAGGTTTTAAAGGAGATTTTACTGTTTAGTCTCAGCCACAGATTGAGAGATACTTTTATTCTTGTGGTAACCCAAGTTGTTATATTGTAACGGTAAGAAAAATGGCAATTGAATGTGAACTAGAGATGGTATGGGAGGGGGAAAGCAACTCTATATTGTTATAATTTTTGGCTTTACTCTTGGATAATTGAATTCCAGCAAGGAAGGGAGTACAGGAGAGAGTGTGTGTGAGGAAACCTATGGGTAGAAAGCAGGTTTGTGGCTGATGTTACATCCTGTGGAATCAACAAGAAAAATGGCTGCAGAACACTGACTGAAAACAGATAAGAGGAAAAATATGATAACCTAAAACAGGTCAGCAAGATAAGTCAAAATAAAGCCAGCCAAATGCAGTCAGGGAGAACATATGTGCCAAAGAGATGACCTATAGCATGAAAAGCTGCTTAATTGTATTCTCTTAAACTTACTCCTTTTTTTTGAGGGGTGGAGAATAGGGATAAAATTCACTTTAGTGTAAGGGTATCAAAATGTTGTAAACTTGCATACCAGTATGTGCCTTTTTCCATGCTTGATAATTTAACTGTCTCAGTGCTTGGGAATAGGTCTGACACACACCAGCTCCACAGGGTAATGCTGAGCTTGAGCTCCCAGATGCTCCAGATCCAAAGGCTGGAAGTCATACTTGCAGGAATAGCCACCAATGTGCTGTGCTCAAAAGCAATGAGTAAAGCACCATCAGCACACTTTGTGTTTGGACAATATTTTCAGGTAGTTTTTTGTTTATAAGCAGGAAGTCAGGAAACTAGATGGTTTAAACCGAAGTTCAACTTCTTTCACAGTTGTTTAGTTCCAGGAGGTGTTGATTTCATCATGTATTGTGAAAGAGGAGTAACTTGTAAGTGCAGCAAAGCTGCGTGTGAGCAGATGGGCAATCAGACAAATTGTGACAGCTGGGGATAAATTGGCTTCATTTATGGAAATTAATGAAATCTCTGTTTCTTGCTCATTAGAGATCTAGTTTTCTGCACTTGTTGAGTGATGTTGGTCTCTAAAGATACCTTTGATCACACAGTTAATATAAATCTTAAGTTTTGCAGCATAAAGTGAATTAAAGGAACCCTTCCCTATGGTTATCATGTGTGTATGGGAAATAGGCCATAGTCTCAGCATTGAGCCTAATTTTCCTGGCTCCCTAAATTTAGTTTGAAGAGCTGTCACTGGAGGAAAACCCGATTAGATACCATGGCAGAGAAAACACTAATTTCCTTTGACTGACAACTCCTACAAGGGTTTTTTTAGCCAAGCAAAACAGCAGCTTTGAAAAATAAGCCTTTTTGCTGATATGGAAGCATCAGCCCAGCCCTCAGCTCTCCCTGCTAAACAATCTGTAGGGAGTGTAGGTGGATGTTGGCCATGGCTGGCAGAGCAAGGAGGCCCCACCAGGGAGCCCAGGGGCAGGAGAGCTACCTGGAGAGGTGACAGATAACAAAGCAAATGCAATTATTGGCCTTTTTGTGCCTGGATTCCACCTAAACAGGCACAGCTCAAAGGTCCCACTGTCCAGATAAAAATTCCTGAACTTCTGGGGTTTAATTAATGATTGCTTCTACGCAGGTTAACTCATAGGCCTGAGCTTTTGTCTGTTCTGCTTGTGTGTGACAAATGTTTGAAGAGCTGTAGTACAAAGATATATGGTTGGCCTGGAAATGACATTCATTTCTCCTTTGCTTCTCTGGTACAATGCCGGAAAAAAACGTACATTTTTTCTGCAACTTGTCTTTCACCTGCACCTCTCTTGTTCTTGCTAATTCTTCCTACTAATTGCTTGTATGACTCCTCTCAAGATCTGGAAAAAGCCATTGAGAGAGAAGGATTTTGTTCCTGCACTGTTGAAGATAAGGGCATTGCATGACCTATGGCATAAGGTACCTTATTAATCTCAGAGTTCTGCAGAATAAAGTGGACAGTAGTGGGCATTTTCCTAAATTCTGTTAAATGTAAATTTTTTTGGTGGTACTGTCTGAAATTTTGTCGTGCTGAGTATTATAATGTTGATCCTGACATGTAGTTTGACCCATTTTGTAATGAGAGAGATGTGAAGAAGATCCTTAGATGACAGTATTGAAGTTGGTTGTATAATGGGTGTGCCAGGAAGACTTTTTCTTGCTTAGTGGGTGTGTTTGGGTATTTTTATGCAGTAGAAGAGACTTGGTACTGTAAAAAAAGATCATTCTCAAATCTGACACACATTTTAAGAGTTATGGCCTTATGAGCTCTGTCAGTGCTTAATGCAAGTAGCATGTGGCTGTAAGATATAAGCTACAATTTACAGCTCTGCTCCAAACCAGAGTTGCTCAGCAGAACCTGCTTACTTTATCAATGTCTATAAAGTGTGCATCACTTCATCAATATCTATAAGGTGCTACTTTTACGCTTGTTCCCAGCAGGGCAAGAAGGATCCGATTTTAAATGGATGCAGATGGACACAGGTGTCTTAATTTTGAAAATCTGACATCATTTTGCTGGGTAATTTTTTATTTGTCTTAATTGTGTTGACCTGATTTCCTGTGCTGTGTGAGTAGGTCTGAGCTCTGCTGCATGAGTGGGCTGGTGTTGCCTGGGCATGAAAGGCTGCAATAATGTTTTCCTGGACATGTTAAGTTTACGTAATGCTGTGCAAGCATTTTTTGACATTACCTAGAACTATCAGGTTCAAAAATCTTGGCAGGTTTCTCTCACTTTTATTTGTCTGGAAGAAATGCTTGCCATCATTAGAAATTATCTAAATAATTTTGTTAATATCGAAATTATCAAAGGATGGAAGGGGCTTTGGAGAGAAAGAGATTTAATAAAGGGAGGGAGGGACTGTCTCTGAGCAAGTCATAAGATTCTTTTGCTGTGCTGAGCTTGTGCATCTTGGCTGAATTACTTTGTGACTAGATTTCTTCCTATAGTTCTATGGTATTTTGCACATATAAATTAGAGAATGACAAAAATATTTGGATAAAATAGTTTTGGGATGCTAGACATTTCAACATCCACATTGAATAGTGCTGTTTCGAAATACTTCTGATATTTCTTATAGTTCTAAAATATTCTCTAATTTGTAACATGGCCTAATTTCTTTTAAATGGGTATTTGTTTTTCTTGTCTGGAATTTGGATCTTTGAGGGATTTTCTACAGATCTTTCAGTAATGCTGAACTGCTTTTATTCCCAAATGTTTTTAGACTGGACAGGACATAGTTTTCTACTCTTAACTGCAAAGGACCATAGCGAAGTCCCCATTCCAGTTTATAAATAAGAATATACTGTCGCTGTCCTTTTATGGACTGGGTCCTGAACGAAGTACTTTTTCTGTACAGATTTTAATTTAAACGGTATCTCCATTAGAAAACAGCTCCCCCTGAAAATTGGATTGTGATATTAGAATCGTGAAAAGATAATTTATCTCTTTCCAAGCAGCACTTATTTAATTTACTGAATTTAGGTTGTTTAATACATATGGAGGAGTCCCAAAGCACACGATGATAGTTTTAGGTGAATGGATATTAAATGCTACTTGGATTGCAACAGAGCAAGAGGAGGTTTTTTTTTTTTTTTTTTTTTTTTTTTTTTTTTTTTTTTTTTTTTTTTTAAGGTTGTTGGTGACCCTGTGATACTAAGAAGTCCTTGGAAACAGAGAAGATGGAAACACATATAGAGTATAAGCCTTCAGACACAATCTCATCCTTCCTCAAGTGCAAGAGCTTTGTTTCACAAAGCACTTCAGAAATGAGGCTGAGAGCCTTTGAGGAGTTTGTTCAAAACGCTTTGGGGACCCTGTCTCCCCTCCTGCAGCCTGTACAGGTCAGGGTGGCTCTACTGGCTTTGCTACAGTCTATTTCCAGTTCTACAGAATAAGAGTGGCTGAATTTTCATGAGGTTCTACAAGCAATAAGATTTATTGACTCTGATTTATTTAAGTGCATCTGATACAATGCTTTAAAAGCTAGAAGGAAAAGCAACTTGAATTAAAAGCAGCAGGTGTGGTATTTCCCTATGGTATTGATGTATTATGGATTTATAATGCTGTTGAAGCAAATGGCAAGGTGCTGGGGAATGCTGAACACTGCACACACAAGGAATTTGTAATATTGTCCAGGCTGGCTTTAGGATTTTTAGTTGTAAGGAAGGTAACACAGCCTACATTTAAAAATTGCCTGAATTGTTACATGATTTTAATGAATGATATTTTTTTTAAGATAAATTTGACAAATCTGTACTTAGAAGTGTGTGGGTTTGTTTGTCATTTATTATCCTGCCCAAAGTTTTGTACCTGGGCAGCAGAAACAGTGCTGTGTGAGCAAAAGCTCTTTCTTGCTGGAAAGAGCAAGAACAAAAGTTGGAATAAAAACTCTGAGCCACGACCAACAAATATATCAAAAGGAAAAGCCTTCTGAACAGAACATTCAGAAGTAGGACAGGTACACATGAATGATGTAGGAGTAGAAGAAACAATCCACCAAGTTCACCTATCTCCACCTGAGTTGCAATAGAAAGTCAGCCCTACAGAAATGACCTGTACAAACAGAGGTAGTTTGGCCAGAAGCAATGCCTAATACTGGTTTAGTGCAGTTTATATTTTGTGCCCATCTCTCTGACCGTTTAAGATGCTTTTAAGTTAAATTTTGACCTGCTTTTTTATCAGTATCCCAAAACTACTGAGATGTTTACCCTTACTTGAATAATCATTTAATTGATTAGGAAGGTAATTGCTATAAATGGCTGCTCAGTTGTCATACTGCTCTTAAAGAGAGATTATTTCACCCTTAAACATATTGAGTATTACCAAGATTAGTTCTGCTGATGTCACCAAGTCCAGGTGTGACGTGGGTTGCCATCATGTGAATGAAGGTGGAAGGCTGAACCCTCTGATCCAGTTAAACAATACCTTGCAATGATCTGGAGACTAATGGAAATTAAAGTCTCAAAGGTGTATTTTGAATCCAGTATGAAAGGCATTCCTTTCACATGGACAGGTAATAGCTAAGGGTTTATACTCCAGCTTTACCTATGCTGAGGGAATATGCTCCATGAAGAAGCATATTCAAAGGCTGGACACCTAAATGCAGCTCCAGCCCTCCCAGCAGTGCTTGGCAAGGTGCAGTATGTGTGCAGAGGCACATGTGACCATATTTGCTTTGATGGATGCTGTACTTTCAATAGGAATGAATTTCAGTTCTCTTTCAAATATTTAAATTTCAGAAGAACTCATAATTTTCCAGTGCTTTAAGTTCCCTTTTCACTGCCATTCTCATAATTTGCGAGTATTCTTTAAACCAGCCTTAATTTTCATGTGACTGTAAATGTTAAGTATTGTTTGAAATAGAAGACACAAGAATTTTAGCTCTCCTATAGTGCTGCATTTATCATAGAACTGCACTTGTATATTTAAGTGATCCTAAATTAGTTTTCTATTTCTGTCACCTGCATCTGCAATTTCTAGATGAGAGAAAATTAATCACAGACTAGAGATTGTATCTATCTATAGTTAGCAAGAGCTTTACTTACCCATAAAAGCTGCAGCTCTCCAGAATGGGGACAATAAAGAACAGCTGATCTGTACTGTGAGTCTGTGTCCTTTACAGCTGCCACGCTGGGAATAAGGGGGAATATTTTATAGCTTTCAAGCTGATGAGCAGCCCACAGCATGCTCACTCTTTCCTCCTCCTGCCTTTTCCTGTGACCCTGCTCTTCAAATGCATCTAATACTCCATAATTACTTAATCCTCCACCACTACTTTTGTTTCCAGTTCTTAGATCTCATTAACAGAAATGGACACATAGTAATTATCACCCTGGGAGACAACCTTTTAGATCTTCAAAACAGTTTATATTGAATTTCCCTCTGCTGTCGTTCAAAAGAGTTATTATTGAATCTAATAAGGGGACAGAATTCCAAGAGAGACCAGATTACGATTGGCATCTGCTTACAGCCAGATTTAAGAGTGCTCCTAGAAGGTGATTCTAAAGTCTAGCCAAATTTTACCCGTACTTGGACCTCACCTGACAGCTGCTAAGCACTTGAGAAATGGTCCAAGCCTTTCTTATTCTTCACATTCACCTTTCAAGTTTGTTCCTAAAATACAAAAAATGATTTTTTTTTTTTTTTTAAATTTTCTGTAAAGGAAGCTTTAAAACCTGAAGGTGCCATCTCTGGCTTGCTGTTTTTGATCAAGCAGAATGCTTTCTGAAATATTCTCAATTACTATTTTGTAATGGTTATAAAAAAAAGCAATGCTGTTTTTGAAGGAATAGTTTGAAAAAAAATGTGCAGGGTTTTTTTTTTCCTGTTGCCTTTCTTTGTGGGAGAGCTGAACCTGTAATAAATAAGAGCCAGTTATAGGACAGCTGACAGAGCATGTGCTGTGTTCTATTCAGGATGCATTTACAACCCCCTAGTGTTGCTGCAGCCTGAGTTGGAGGAAATGCTGTCTGCCAGTTAATACTATTTAAAGATTGTTCCAGTAAGCAGATTGAGCTTCCCAGTGTGGTGTGCTACTTGGTGGGAGTTATATATTGCAGTGTCTGTGGTTGTTACAGTGGCTCCAAGCCTGTCGTGTCCCAAAACTCCACCATGGAATTATCATCACTGTGCTGATTATAACGCTGGAGGGAGTTTAATTTGCTGACTCTTAAAAAGCAATCTGATAATGAGTTTGGAGCCTGAGGATCCTGTAAAGGAGGTGGAGATGTTTTACCAGCTCTCTTGCTCGATAATTAAAAAGCTAGTCCCTTGGGCTGGGCTTATGGAGAGGGAGGATGAGCTGAATTCTTTCTGGCATTTTTTTTTTTTTTTTTTTCCAATTGAAATGACATTTCTTGCAAAGTTGCATATGAATTGGAAAATAAAAGTCCTAAGGTAAAGATTGCTACCTTACATCCTGTAATGGGGAAAATCCTCGTGTGTACTGCATTATGTTTGCATTGTCACATCCAGAAAAATTGCTTTTTACAGATGCTGGAGAAAGAGAGCATGTATGCTTGACTGCTTAAAAGGGACCAAGATCAGTCATGGATTAAGCTGCATGTCACAAAATGATGAGGCCTTCCTGCTGGTTCAGAGATTGACAAGATGAGCTGGTTCTTGTCAGCTTTTGGCTATCAAAGGTACCGCTGCTTATTGAGGTCAGAGTGCCGGCTGGGGCTCAGGCAGGATTGCCACACACTGTCAGCTTGGCCAGAGGCTGGGATATCTCTGAAATGCAAGCAAGAGGGGCAAATGTTAGCATTTTATTGGCAGAGCAGGTAAAGTGTGAAGCCCCAAAAGAGACAGGAAGCGGAGGGGATGAGTAGGTGGTGGTGCTGCAGCATTAGGCATGCCGGACACACTCACCCTCCACAGGGGCCAGTTCCACTGTGTTTTGAAGTCAGTAGGAATTTTTTTCAAAGAAGATGGATCAGGCTCATAGATATGTAGAAAATGGTAGTAATGACAAAAATTAACAGCTTTCCTTGGTAAAAGATTGAAGACAACAAAGGAAACAAAATGAGGTATGTAGTAAATGGGTGAAGACAAGTAAGAAATCACATCAGATAAACACATCTTCAGTGTCATTCATCATCTTGCTGCAGGGAATACTAATGGGGGAACAGAGGTTCATAACACTGCACAAAGCACTGACAAGCAGCCAGGTATGGAAATCCTGTGCCAAATGAACTGTGATTTTATATGCAAACTAATCGGTTTCAAAGATTATGACAAAATAAGATGGTATGGGAATCCAAATTTATAGAACAGACCTGTCAAGCTAAAATACTCTTTCTGTTTTTCACATAGTCCTGCAAATCTGTTGTAAGAGACACTGCACAAGGTTCTTACCAGCATCAGGGGCTGATTGTCCTGGGTGCTGTACAAATGCACAGGGAGCAATATTTGCATTGGGAAAGTTTACACCCAGACTGAAAAATCAAAAGCTATCTCATCAGTAACCAGGTAGAGGGTCAGTGGCAGAGGCAGTGAGAGGAGCCAGCAGTGTCCCTGCTCCTCAGGTGAGGAACAAGCTCAGCTCTGCTGCAGCATGGACTGGTCAGCACTGCTGAGAGGGACAATGTGTTCTGGTCGCAGGCAGCCCCTGTGCCTCTGCAGCTTCTGAGTATTTGTGCCTCCTCTTCTAGGCACATCCCAGGACTGGTAGACAGGGAGAAACCATTTTCTCTGCAGATACCAATGGAAAAACTTCCTTTCAGCAAAAGAAATTATCTAGAATAAATGGATGAGTCTTTCTTCCTTTCTTAGTTGATGGATTGCTTTAAGTTAAGTTTAATCTAATATTCTGCAGTGTGATGTATCTCTCATCTGAGGGTTAATTTGCTCCTTTAATGTTTTACAAGGTGGAAATGTGATTCATTTGATTGTGGCTTCAAGTAAACTGTCCTCATTCCAGGGGAAAAAAAAAAAAAATGTGGACAGTGTGTACCCGTGTTGATCTGAGCAGTAAAATACCAGAAAAAGATTTATTGGAAAGGACTTTCTGCACTGGAGAACATACTCTGATTTCATATATAGTACTGTTTATCTTCTCTGCCTTTCAATACTAGTGAAAAGGGTATTTTGGTCTGGTTCACAGGTCTGCTAGATGCAGGCATTTTGGGAAACATCAAAAGATTTTTAGAAAAGGAACTATCATTTTACTTGCTCAGCACGAAACTTTTGTAACTGTGATGAAAATAAATCTAACAGAACAAAAGGGAGAGTGGAGGAGTCGGAGCAGAGGGTGAGCATATCTGAGAGGAGAAGCTGTATCCTGTGGTCGTGCTTCAGTAAGCTGCTCTGGGGAAAGAGTTGGGAATAGGCTGATCTACAGCAGCCCATGGAGATGCACAGTGAGTGCCATCCTTTTTATGGGGACCCATCAGCACTCAGGGAGCAGTGCTCAGCATCACAGTGCTCCGAGAGATGTGGCTGCACCTCCCCACGTGCAGCTCCAGCTGGCTGGAGGACATCAAAGATTTATTGCTCTCTGCAATTCAGATTACTCCCAAGTACTTTCATGGGGAATCCATTTTAGCAAATCCCGTTATTGAGTTTAGAGGTATACTTCTGATTTATTATGAAAATCATTATATATTGTTATAGGTAAAAACACATTATTCCAGCTACCAGAGTCCTGTCCAAGATTTCCTGAAAAGAAGCACACATCTGTTGTGCACTGGATTTACTCTCCATGTTCCTGTGCATGTTGGATGTGATCTGAGCATGCTGTTTGTCCTGTATTTCTTGGTGGTTTACAATTCTCTCGTAACTCCAGGCCTGAGTAAGCTACAGATATCACCAAATCCAGGACAATTTCCCATTATGTGCATGGAGCACTCTGGTCCCTATGTACTCACTAGAGACAGAATTTAGGCATATCCAGGGAGCATGTTTGGCGTTCTGGCAGTTGGTTCAGGGGTTTTTTTAATGGGATATACCTAATGGTCATATTCCAAAGTTGAACATATCCTAATGGTGAAAAAGACTTGTTCAACAAGTGTCAATTGCTACTGTCATTCTTATATCACTTTCAAACTAGCTTAGCTTGGTATTCCTAACTAATTAAAAGCAGCAGCACAGCATAGTAACAGTCAGTAGTACTTCAGGTGTCCTTTTCTATGCATCCATGAAACACCTAGATCCTTCAAAACTATTTATTTTTCAATAGTTTTGTCTGTCTCTGCTCTCCCCTACTGCAATTTTTATGCAGCACTTCTTGCTTTCTCTTTTGTGTGGTGCGGGTGCAATAAAAATATACATACACCCACAGATTTTTATGCTTTTTAGTACAGAATAAAATGGAAAGTATCATATGCCTGTCAGCCTGAGTATCTTTAACTGAGGAAAAAACACCACTGTATCCTGCCTTTCCCTTGACTCACATTTCAAAGAAGCTTATCTGGAGTTTCCTGTGATGGACAGAGACCTGATGGAATTGAAGTCTGTGATTTCAGGAACTGGAAAGAAACTACCCTTTTTAAGAAAAGGGGAAGGTGAAAAATATCAGTCATTTCAGTCCTCATTGCTAAGAGATCCTTCTGGAAAGCAAAGAAGTGACTAAAAGCAAAAGATGTGATAGTTTGTGATCCTGGCAGAATTTAACTTTAGTCTGGAAACTTGCATATGAAGATTCAAATTGTTGGTAATGCTGCAATGCTCTGGTTTCTACTTTGTGTGAGTCACTTTTATGAGTCCCACATGCTGATGTTTCTCAGAGTTCTCAAAACCCTCTTCTTAGTCTTGTTTGGTGCTGGAACAGTGTCATGGAAGAAATTCAGGCTAGCTCCAGGCATAAGCACCATGAGTCTCAGGAGGATGACCAAATCACTGCCTGCTGAGGAGTGAGAGTTCTGTGCACAGTGGACTTGGATTTGCCATCCTTCACTTCTGCAACGTTTTAAGGAATTCTGTTGGGACAAATGGTTTCTGTGAGCTCAGTCCAGAAGGTCATTCACAGTCTTGAGTTTCACTTCTACTTTGCCAGTCTTGCACTTCAGACCTTGTTTCTCTGGCTGTAATGTATGGCATAATAGTAATGCTAGGCTGTCAGAGGTTAACAGGAGGAGTTTATTCCTGGGGGAAAAAAAAGGAGAAAGAAGGGATAGTAACTTTTCTATAGGTTCCCTAGTTTTTTTTGAGGCTGGGAGATGTCGTGTCCTCTCATGTAACTTACTTTCAAATCCTTTTTTTTTTTCCTCAGGACATTGGTAAGAAACTTTCCTGAGAGAAAAGTAATGAAATTTTTTAGAGACTAAGCAATGGTTAAGGGAGTATCAGTGATGATCTGGAGGGCGACTGAGTAGATCTCTTCTTTTGGAGAACTGTTCTGCCACTATGCATTTGGAAAATATTTTAGATATTGTGTGTAGCAGGCAGATTTTAAATTAGCTATAGATTTTTCATTCTTCCTGTCTGGTTCAGTAAAAAGATAATTTGCCTCATAGCATGTGTCACAATAGAGGCTGGCTACACAACAGAAGCTTGGTTTCAGAAAAGTTTTCTGAGGTTTTGACATTTCGTTTTCTTTTACATTGGAAGATTTCAGCTTCATTTTTATGCTTCCACAACCAGGGCTGTACTGGGGTGTCATCTCTGGAATCGAAACCTTGGTATTTCAATTAGAAGGCTGCAGAGATACCCAGCTATGCTCATAAAGCTGGTTTGGTAATGGGCTACAATGCACACCCCTCTGTTCTGCCTACTGTCTGCTGAGAGTAGGTTTAGATGGGAATTCATTCAGGTACATCCAAGATTTTAGTGTTGGAGCCAGTGCAATGAGAATGTCTCACTTGCACAGATAGACCTAGCCCCAACCAGCCTTTCTTAATGAAATGTTTATTGATAAATCTCCAAAATACTTAGGCTTTCACTGAACTTTTCTGAGTCAAAACATTTCTGGCAAGTGCTAATTATTTCCATCCATGTTTGACGACATGTAGAGCACAAAAGGAAGGCTAGATCCTGCTTTCTGTACTTATTACATTTATTGCTCAGGGAAAAAGCTTAGAAGCAGGCATTACATGCAGTTACTTGTACTTTTATCTCTGTCAGGTTCAGGGAACTCATGTATTTGACTGCAGAATTCAAACAACTCTGTAAGAACTAACATTAGTGAAATACTCAATATCTTCCATGCCACTTTTTAATTACCTATTGTTATGTAAATCCTGCTGTTCTTTTTCAGTTTATAATGGAGATCAGAGGAACTTCTTCACTGCTGAGATTAATTTTTGGTGCTCATTCTTTCTAAGGCCCTCTTAGTATTTGAGGGTTTGCTTCCAATAGTTTTCATTAATAGCTGGAGGTTTTTTTAGGCCAGTTCTCCTTTAGTTGCACGTGCTGAGGCCCAAGAGACAGATTCAAAGCCCACTGAACAAGTTCTGACTTGAGGTGCTCGATTTCCAGCTCTCTGTCTCCTGAGGCAGTGAAAATTGTAAAATCAAGAGAAGGAAGCAGATAGGCCCTACAGCTCAGCTGCATAAAAAATGACCCAAGTCCTCACTTAGGGATATTGGAAGATCATTCCAGCTGCCCTTTGGTGGGACTCTAGAAGAGACAGAAAACCTGACCATGCTTGTTCCTTGTGACAGATTCCTGAAATGAAATACTCTTCTACATCATTTGAGTGGAGAATTGCCTGTTCTTAGATATTTGAAGAGCAGCAAAATAACCCAGCACCTTCTTTATTCAGAGAAAAGGGCTTGTGAATTTTACTTATGGTATAAAATTGCTCGGAAGGTAAAAAAAATGCTTTTTTTTTCTTTAGACAAAACCAGAAATGATTGAAGCTACCTGAGCTTCTGACTTTGTAGGACATAGAAGAGCCTGTAAAATGCCTTGTAAATCCACAAAAAAGATTTATTGCTGGTACACATGAACTTAAAAAGAGAAATGGCAAGGGAAGGATATAAGCAAGTATTTATGATGCTCAGAACTGAATGTGTTCTTCTGAGACTCTTGTGGATTTTCTTCATCTCATTCAACTTTGGTGATGAAAATATAAAATTAGACACAAAAAGTTATGAAATTAGAGTTTTTCTTTTGAGTGGAGTTGCCTATGTGAATTCTTACAATCCTTGTGTGATAAAGGAGTGAGTAAATACTGAAACATATCCTTACATATGATTTTGTTTATTGAACATTTAAAAAATAAAATCACAAAATCTTTGCTCACTAGATCACATATCATTAATGGTACAAACTATTTTATTGATATATAAGAGCTACAAGATACAGTGATATACCGGTAGCAGGGAACCACTTTTGTATTAAGGCTACTACTGAAGTAAAAAAAAAGGGGATTTGTTCATAATGAAAAATAGATCATAGTAAGTCCAGAAACTAATGAATTTCTGGGAGGCAAACATCACAGAAATCTGGATCTTTGTTGCAATTTCACAATTTCCACCTGTCCAGAATAGTTTCTGATTGAAGATCTAGATCATGATGAAATATTAGTGGTTAAAATATGGGCACTTGCTTTATTGAAACAGTGTAGCCTGTTTATTTTAATTTTAGTTTATAACAGTTTTCCTTTCTCCTTCTTTTTTTAAATTCAGCTCTGACCTTAAATTCAGCTGTGACCTTAAACTGACTTCCTGTATCAACCATCTGCATCCTCCTGCGGCTTGATTTTTTTCTAGGCATTTAGTCCCTGTTCCACATACTGAATGTCTGCAGTATCCCTTCTAAAGAATGTAAATATTGACCATTTTGTTCCTACAATGGACTTTTTTTCCAGAAAATAAGTTTTAATGCAGCATTTTTGTGATGGAACAGCAACAACAACTGAAGAAATATGGTCTCTGAGTATTTCTGTAGAATCACAGGAAAGGAGGCTAAAAAGGAAAGGAGAAAATGCAGTAAAATAGAATCTCCAGGACCAGTTTTGTGTTTAGCTGAGCCAAACTCTTTGCATAGCCTTGGAGACATTTCAGGGTTGTTACAGTGCCCTACCTGTATTTTTTTGGCCTAAAGGGACCTGGGTGTGTGCATCTTTTCCCCAAATAAGCCCCCTGTTCCAGAGGGTCTTTGTAGCTTTTTGGCCTTTCACCTGAATGTTTGCTTGGTGTTGTGAGCTTCCCTGTGGCTTCCAAAGGCTATTTCTGGGATAAGAATTTGGCCTGTATTACCCTGTTCTTACACATATCACATAATAGTCCCTGGTAATTACTGTGCTTTTTTGGGGAAAATGCAATGTCTGATCCCATTTCTTCAGTGACCTACAAAGCTCTTTAATATTGCACAGTCTAGCTAATCCCATTGATTTTACTAAAGTTGACTATACAGCATAAAGTTAAATGCTTGCTTCAGTCTGTATTTTCTTTAATAGCTGGGCCAACAAAGCAGGCTGTCTGCTGGTGCAAATCTGCAGGCAGTTCCAATAAAATTTAGAGAGGGATAAAAAACTTCCTTGTTTTCCATAACAATTTTGCTTATAAGGATTATTGCTTTAAATGAAGTAAAGATTAAAAGTAAAATTTTCAGTACAAGTCCTGCTTTGCTCCAGTGCGTTCTGGCATTTATCCTTTTTAAGTTCTGACTTCTTTGATCTGCTTGATGACAGCTCCATTTAGGAGCAGTGTGTCTCACTCTTGGGTGAGTTTATAGATTCATAGTAAATAAGGCAGCAGGGACTATTGGGTCCTTCTGGCCATCACAAACCGTTGTACCTTCACCCAGTTATCGCTGTAGCATTTGTTCTTCGGGCTGAATGCAACAGATCTGTGACCTTTCTAAATTTCATAGAAGAAAATGGGGTGGCTTCATGTGCTTCACTGGGGCACTCTAGGACTCAGAACTGATGGTTAACTTGGTTTGCAAAGAACAGTTTGTGGTGCCAGTAGTGACATTTAAAAAGTTCTCACTTACCTGTTTCATGTCAGTGTATGACTCATCTCACTGGGAGACTGGTGATTATCAGTATAATTTTTTTTTAATCAAAGGAACTGCTTGTATCCGTAAGATGTAATCTGCTGGATGAGTGAGCTGAAACTCCTGAGAGTATTAATGCAAAAACTCCCACCTCTACCAAATACACCACATTTTACCAGTCGAATCAGAGGGAGCAGGTCTTCCTGCATAGTTCACACTTGGATCCACAGTGCAGTTTATGGTGCCTGCGAGATGAATTTCGAGTCTCACCTTTACTTTCAGCAGCTGACCTGCTTTCTTGCTGTCATGAGGAGCAGACGATCTTTTCTACCTGCAGGTCTAGCAGGGAGGCAGCAGCAGCAGCCCAGCTGCAGCGGAAGGTTTGTCGCTGGCACAGAGAGCTGGGCCGGGCTGTGCAGACTGTGCCCATGGGACGGTGTGCCAGCCTGGCCTGGGCTTTGGGCATGTGAGCAGGGGACTGAGAGAGGGCTGGGGATAAAGAACTGTGAGCCCCTCTGCAGTGTGGAGCAGAGCTCCAGAGGCTCCTGCAGTATGTGGTGAGGGGAGCAGAGCTCTGAGCTCCTGGGTTGTGCAGCCGGGGCAAGTGCCAGGAAGTGGAGACAGGGCCTGTCAGGAAGGCAACAGCTGGCGTGGAGTGTGGTAAGCAAACCTTGCTGTGAGCCATCAGAATCCTGAAAATAGGACAGGAGCTGAGTCAGTGATGTGCTAACAAACTTGGTGGCTATTCCAGCTGTGATAGAAATGGACCTTGGTCAACTGCAGCCATCTGTGAATGGTTTTCAACTAGAGACTTTAACCATTGCAGGCATGACTATGCCCGTGGCTGGAACATGCTTCGGTGGCTGAATCTGAACCCTGCTCCAGATTTCTGAGGGCAGCTGACAGCAATTTGTGTCTTCCAATTCTTTGTAGGGAATTGAAGAGATCCCCACTGTTGATGATCCGTACAGGTAGCAGTGAGAGAGTAGAAAAATATAAAACAGTGATAGTGGTACATCCCCTGCCCCCTGGGCAGCTCACTCATTGCACCATAGTAAAATGAGGGGGTACTTATAGAATTCTAAGATGAACATGTGAAAATAATCTTGCTTGGCAATTAGAAATAATATTATTTTTTTTAAACTGAGGGCATGGAGGTGGCTTAAGATGACTTACTAAAAGCTAAGAAAGACCTGGAGCAGTAGTCATAACCTGCTTGAAGCCATTGTTACTCAGGAGTGGCTAGAATATTTGCCCAATTTATGTAATGTATCTTTGTTATGAACTAGCTTGTATGGTACAGTTTTAGTTACACCAAAGGAAGAGTTTCTGGAGGAAGAAATTCCTCAATCACCTCTGAGTACTCTAGTAATTTTGTGGCCATATTGTATAATACAGTTAATATAACGGAGTGTACTGCCTCTGCATATTTGGATCATGGTAATGTAGAGGGGCTCATCTTCCTGTTGGAAGAGGGGAAAGATGAGGTAGCACAAAAACACTGCAATCTTCTATTGCAGTGAGAGGAGCAGGGATGAAATTGCTTGAGCTGGTCACCCTTCTCAGGCAGTAGCTACTGACAGTGGGCAGAGGCTTAGTGCAGGAAGCAACAGGAGAAATATAAAATGCAGAGTCTTAGGAAAAACTAAAAGCCTGAAGAAGTGCGGTGCACGGCTCTTTTGAAAAACAATGAGGATGTGACTCTCATGACTGAGGATATGACAATGGCAGAGAGAATGAAATAGAGCTGCTCTTACTTCGTAAGTCTGCCATGAGGGATTGATAGAGACACATCCCTATTGTGAAACTTGGATCTGTCATAACTTTGCAAATAACTTTGAAGAGGGTATTTCCTGTCAGGTGAATGGAGCACAGACATGAATGCCAAAGCTACGCAGGATTGTATTGTAAAAATGAGCCAGTGGGCTTAATCCAGGTTTTGTGGTTTGAAACTGTGAAGATGATTAGAGTTAAAAAAAAAAAAAAAATCAAGTTAAGTTTCCAGAATGTCCTGAGCTGCTCTTTGTTCCATGTTATGTGACAGCAGTGTAGAAGGTCTTAATAAGACTTCAAGTAAAAGGGAAGGATTTTCAAAATCCTTTAGGTACTGCTTTTTAAACTTTTTAACAGCACCTCAGTGTCAAGACATGGAAAGTGCTGTATGTGATCTGCAGCAGCAAGTTAGGCACTTTTGTGCAGCAGAGGCTATGCTACCTTAGGAGGTGGGCAGCAAGTGAAGCTGAAAATAAAGGAGCAATACGATGCCAAAAGTGTTTGTGGATTTTTCCATCTGACCCTTGAAAACGAAGAAAAGGCTGGCTTCTTATGGTGAAATATTACAATTTAAAAAAAAGATCAACAAAACAAAAAACAAACCACAAAAACTCCCATCAGAAACAAAACTATTTTTGTCTAGCTGGATTTTGATCAGGTCTTGTAAACAGGAGTGTGATAGTCAAAAGAAATCCTTTATAGTCAACATTCAGTTTATGCTCTGCCTTTTGTAAATCTGTAGGATTGTACTGCCAACAAAGATGACAAGAATAAGAAGTGCATTGAGTGGGCAAAAATGTTGTGCCCTGAAAGGAAGTCTTTTGCATGGTGCCACTAAAGCAAGTTATTTTGTATATAAAGCTGATGAGTCATTTAAATGATTAAAATTTCCTATTGGTGCCCTTCAATTACACAAGTAATCAATTCAGCTGCCATAATGCAGTGTCTGATATGATGTGAAGTTGATGTGCTTCCACTGCTGCATTATGTATAATACAGCTGAATGGTACCAGGGAGTATATTAAAGAAAATTAGCTCTTACATGATATGTTCTGATGCACTTATGGCGAGATGGAAAAAAGTGAACTTACTGAGCATTTTCATAAGTTAATATGTGTCTGAGAGAAGAAACTCGCATAATGTAGAGCATGATATCTCTTGGGCAGCTTATTGTAATGAGCTTCACTGAAAACATACCAAATGTTGGAATAATTTCATGTAGTAATTAGGTCATGGAATTCAGAGGTCTCTTTGGGCTTTGCTGATACACAAAGTGAGTAATTCATATGAAGGAGAATACTGAATTCTTGCTTGAAGATAAGTGTTCTGTTGTTATGCAGACAGCTGGGTCTGGAAAGGTGTGTGCTGAGGGGCAGGGAAAGAAGAGCAGACTGCAGCAATATTCTTTAGGCAGCTGTCTGCACTTAGAGTTTTCTCCTCGGTTAAGAGATCATTATAAAGATCAGACAGAGGTAAATCAATAAAAAGTGTATACAGCCTTGAGAAAAGCCTATCACTCCAGAGCTGAAAGGCAACCAGTTCTGCTTTGAAGGGTCGTGGATGGGCTCCTTCTGTCTCCATTGGAGACTTCTGCTGAGAAACAGAGGGACTGATGCCTTTTGTCCTTACCCAGCACAAAGCTGGCCTGCAGTGTGAGCACAGGCTGTGTTTCACACCGTGCAACAACATCCTGATGTGAGCAAGGAAGTGTAAATAGGAGAGCGGGAGGCCGTGCATTCTGCACATCTTTTTGAACTAAGAAAGTCCTCGGAGGCTGTTACCAGTGTGCCTTTCCTCTGCTAAGGCTAGATCCCTACAGACATTGAGTGAGCTGTAATTGCTTCCTAGGTAAAGCCTGCTGCCCGCCAACCAAGTACACCCCATCTGGAACTCAGGGTCCAACCTGAAGAGCTTGATTGCTGTTTTGTAAATGAGATATACACCAATTGAATTAGACAGCACAATCCTGGGGAGAGGCTGGTGAAGTACTGAGAACTCTGTTTTAGTTAACTACAGTGAATGGGAGCGTTCTGTCATCTTCTTCTGCCCCTCCCCTGTAAAATCTCTCCCTTCAACGCTTGGCTTATGGAACACTAGTTGTTGCTTGCAAGCCTTTTTACCATGTTTTCTCAGATGAACTCTGTCCAGGAATCTTGGCTTTTTTTTCCTGCTTGGTTTACTTTATTTGCTTTCTGAATTATTTTAATAGTGGATGTTTCATTCTCCATTTGAAAAATTATGATGGGACTTGCCAGCTCTGTTGTGACTTGTTCTAGTTAGTGTATTAATAGCAATAAACACCAAGTATGTATTGTTCTAATTCTCAGACCTTAGTAATGCAGGTCAAAATTTCAACTATCTGTCATTAACTTGAAGAAAAATTGGAGGGCTGCCCTTTCCTCTCAGCTCCCCAAATCTCTAATAAATCGTGCTGAACCTTGAAGGCACCCCAGGCTCCAGTGTAATTGTGTGTATGACAGCTGTGGCACGCGACACGAAGGGATAGTCCTAAAGTAATCTTGCTGGGTAGGATTGCCACAGTGCCAGGCAAAAATAATCACTGATGGGACTTCTGAAGGGCAGGTAGCATTGCAGAGTACAGAATTTACCTTGAGGGACTGGAGAAATGACAGATGGCTCTACTCTCTGCAGCCCTGGACTTCAAGTTCTGCTTTCTCTGGGTTAGTTCCCATCCCTTCGCTTTCCCTATAAATAACAGATTTGAATTAAAATAAAACCAAACAAAATCCATCTATCTGATGTGACTGTAAATCTTCATTGCACCATTGAAATCCCCAGTTAACAGGGTTTCACTTGCAGCTGTAAGACTGACAGTATAAGACATATTTTCTCATGGATTGGTTTGTAGTTCTCTTGCTGCATTTCCTTTCACTAAGATGAGGTTTTAATTGATCTATTTAATTCTTATTTTGCTGTACATATCTTGGTTTTTTTATTCTGCTTTTCATTGTAGTTAACACAATGCCTTGTAGAAATAGCAATCTTGAATGAGTACAGACAGGATGATGAGCATGCAAAACCTGCCCATGCTCCAAAATATGCTGTACTCTGATTTACTGATGCTAGCTCTCTGTGGAAAAGGAAGGTCTGGAAAAACATACCCTCATTTTTGCTTTATGTGGTGCTTTGTAATGGAACAGCACCTTCAGGGAAACAATCATTCTGATCCAGCTGGAGCTTGTGTTGCTGAGAAGCTCATTTCAGCCCTTAGAGGGAGCCACAGACTTGACTATGGAAATGGAGTAAAACCAGACAGGCTTCGTTGCACCCATCTGTGATAGAGGTGATGGAGAAGGGTGGGTTCTTAATTGGTTTTGGTTTTTTTTCTAGCTTTTAATTAACAGCAACTTGCAAATCAGACACAAGGCTAGTTCATGGGGAGTGCCAAAACATGTTTGCTTTTGTAGTGACAGATTTGTAGGGTTTAGGAGACCTCAACCAAATGTTAATTTTACCTTTCCTCTCTTACATGGTCAGCTCCCTCCTGCACCATTCAGTTCCAGATTCTACTGTTCTCCTTTTGATGCTGATATGGGAGGACTTGAAAAATTAGGATACTGCATGCTCCTTCCTCTTAAAAAATGAAAAATATAACGACACAAACCACAAAAAATTGATTAAGACCATGGAGTTCACAGTCTAGAAAACATGATTGCCACATGTTATATTTATTGTTTGGTTTTTTTCTTAATCCCTTTTTTTTCTTATCCCTTTCTTTAAGAAGAGAGATGCATTACAGCCCTCTCTTTCCCTGTAATCTGTAGGTTATAGCACAATATTTTTATGTAAATGACATGGCTAAAGTAGATTATATGGCCGTGTCATAAAATCCAAATGCAAAAGCTGTTCTGCTGGCTCAGCAATAATCAGCACTGCCAGTGAGCTGTTCAGTTCAGGGAATGGGAGATGCACATGCTCAGAGGAAAATGGATGAAGAGATTTGCAGCTCTTAGCCAATTAAGGACTTCCCCCTTTCTTAAAACCTGAAAAGAAAGTGTTTTTCTGTACCTTTTCGTCTCCCTCCCTCCCCTTCCCCAGCAGATGGATTCTGGTGGCAGTGGTGAGGGGTGCTTAGCCAGAAAGATGCGACACCAGAGATGGCACAGAGTGTGTCTAGTCCCAGAAGATGCCATTTAAGATTAAAGGAAACTCCAGACTTAAATTCTAAACAGCTCTGGGCTCCTTGCAGAGACTGCTATTAATTAGAACATCAAGTTGTGTGGCAGTTATTGTAAGGTAATGACTGCCTACAAAGAATTCCATTCATTAATTAGTCACTTTTATTTTATGTATAGGCTGCTGAGTTGTTATGTTTCTGTAATGATTTTAGCTTAGCTCTTGAACTAGAGGTAACCAAGATGGAAAAGCAATGGAGAGTTCATTGTCCTTCTAAACTGTTCAAAATGCTTCTCAGGAAGGCTGGAAACATGATGGAAGCAGGCATCCTTACTTCAAATTTTCCTGCTCTTCAGAGTCATTAATTTATCCATGTATTAATTGGGCTTGGGAAAGGGAGGGAAGAGAGAGAATAATTCTTTCTCAATAAAAGTTTTATTTTGAGTTTTGCCTGAGTTATTTCCTATCCCTCAGTTTTCTGGCTCTCTGTTGGTTGGAGTTGCAAAGCTCATCTCTTACAAAATATGAGCTACTCCTAAAAATAGCAAGAGCTGTTATAGTAGGTTTGGTGTTTCTTCAAGGTTGTTTTGAACCTCATAGATTTGCTTAATTTTCTGAGCAATCAGGAGAGACCATGATAATTTCTTTGTGATAAGTCCATCTATGCATGTGGAATATTTGGGGAAACATGAACTCCCATGAGAACCAGTGCCTAATAGGTTAAAAATTAATGGCAAAATTTCTGATGTTTGTTTCTACTTCTGTTGGGTGTTGGCTTACGTCGGATGGGATGTTTCTTTATCTTCCTTGCTTCTCCTTTGTATTTCCAGTTTTTTATTTTGGGATTGATGCAACCTGAAGAGAATCTACAAGAAGGCAGTTTATCAGATTCTCTGCTGTGATCAGATGATAACAGTTCCAAATGTGGCTTTTTACTTTTTAAAGAAAAATATTTCCCACACAGATTTATTCCACTTGATCTTTTGGTTACCATCCTCAGATATTTTTGGTGAATAATCTTCAGGCAATGGGTTCTTCGTGAACTGTCCTTTCATCTCTTTGCTCTTGTTGTTTCTCTTGTGTGGTTGCTCATTGAACACTACAAGTGAACATTGCCTGAAGATTTGTTTGTATTCTGTCTTGTATCTCCATCCTGAGCTACTTCTGCAGCTGAATGCAGTTCAGAAATGGTGCTACTTATCATGCTGAAATGCACATAATCTGTGATGAAGAGTTTGTTCTTTGCACTGTGATTGCTTCTGATCAGGATTTAATTTCTGGTCTGTGAAGTCAAGCAAAATAAAATAAGAATGATGACAAATGAGTAAAACAGTGAAACTGCTTGCCCTGAAGCCTTTGCAAAGGCGAGTCTTTTTCAATTAATGCCAAAATGTGGAGCCACAGCTCTAATGTAATTGAATAGAAGCAGAGAAACAAAAGTCAACCCCTCAGGTTTTCCCCTTTCTATACCTGACTAAGTAAAATAAAGAAGCATAACAAAATCTTTCTTACTCCAGGTTTTTTCTTGTCAAGATGTAATTCTGAAAAAATAAGAGTAATAATAAAGGCATTTTGTTTAAGGAGGCAAAATCTGTACATAAGACAGGCCCTGAACTTCAGAGTATCATGTGGACTGCGTTCATTACAACCCTTACATGATGGGTTCTGAAATCCTGTTTCAGCTGAAAGCATCATTCAAGCATCTTTGGCTTTGTGCTTCCAGATTATTGATAGAGTGTCTTCTCTGGAATTTTGGTTTATATCAGTTCTATTTTCTACCTAAATTAGGACAATAGTATTTTGCACATATGAAAAGAAGGACATATGAATAGCTGCATTAGCAGGATGTTTTTGAATATGAGTTCATGGAAGTCATATGAGACTTTGACAGCTCCTTATCTATAAAACAGGTTTCCTGTGAAGAAACACAGGCCTACTCTTTCTCTTCCTTCTCGTGTAAACATCAAGCAGTGGGATGTGGCTCAGCATGCAGATGTGATCTGTGGTTTTTTATGCCTCTGAGTGGCCACACTTTGGTTTGTCTCACAAAGTGGCCCCCTCCCACAGAGTGCCATCCTCCCCAGAGGAGCTGAGCCCCTGCCCAGTGAAAACATACTCCTGAATCCAGAGGGTTTGCTTTTTAGTGTGTTGGGCTTTGGTTTGGGTTATTTAATAATGTAATAATAATGTAATGTTAATAATAATAATAATGTAAATATTTGTTTGCCCTGGTGCTGAAATATTATTTTTACTGATTTTGATAAAACCGTTACATAGTAAAAAGCCATAATCTCCTGGAAGAGCAGCATTGTAACTTTCTCCAGTCACCAAGTGGAAAATGAATTAACATCAGGGCTTGCATAGTCTGCGTGGATTGCTGAGAACTTAGTCTTGTTTAATTAATATTAATTTATTTATAAAGTGATAACAATATTCTTGTGGATTTTGTTACATCTACTTTTAATTTTAGTCAATTTGCTGCATGACAGTATTTGTCAACACCAGGTAACCATGACCTCTAACATGCCTTACTCTGTTGAGACTAGTTAACAGGCCAGACTGAGAAATAATATGCAAACTCCTCTCTTATCAGGAGAGATCGGTTCCCAGAGTGACATGGATATTGTTGGTGTAGGTGATACCTTTAACCATGACATCACTTTAAACCCCTGGGCAACACTCACACCCTTGGGAGTGTGTTGCTGCAGAAGGGAACTGCTTGACCTGAAACTCTGAGGCTCTCTATGTTGAATTTCCTTCTCCTCAAGGGAGCAAAGCTGCTGGGTTCAATCAAGAATCCCTTATTTTTACTGCCTTGCAGTCAGGAGCACTGAAGTGACTTTTTCTTTTTTTCTCCCAGCCTTTTCAGTTAATGTTTTTTCCCTATCCTTTTCTGTTCCTTTTCTTGCATTCACTTGACACCTGTCCCTACCTTTGGAGGATGAGATAAGCAAAGAACTCTGTCCCTGTGAAGACAAGGAGCAGAATATGCCTGCACAAAAGGGGCCAGAGCAGGAATCCAACCTCTCCTGGGCAGGCAGGTGTGGGAGAGCTCCTTTGCTGCAGGTTGCTTTCTGGAGTGCCATCAGTGGGGATATGTCACTGTAGTGAGTATAACTGGAAGCAGATTTCTCTCTCTCTCTTTTGTTTTTCCTTGCCTTTTTTTTTTTTTTTGAGTCATCATTCTGCAGCAAATTTTGCGTGATATGTACATTGACCCTGAGCTCCTGGCAGAGCTGAATGAAGAGCAAAAGCAGATCTTGTTCTACAAGATGAGAGAAGAGCAGCTGAGGCGCTGGAGGGAGAGGGAAGAAAAAGCCCGACTGGAGGAGGCTGTGCTGAGGAAGACTGCGAGGTGCAACCAGAGTAAGATTTGTGACCTCCTTCTCTACTTCAGAGCTGGGGATGCTGGGCTTGCAACTGGCTGTGGTGCAGTAGGCATCTGGAAGAGATTGCAAGGATGAGTGCCAGCTGTCCCCATGGGCAACATGACAGTCTGGGGCAGAAAAAGCACCATGTTCCTGCTCCTTATATCTCTAGGCTGGTCCTTTCTTTTGGGAGTGTCTTAGTGATGGAGCAAGGGGAATTCTTTGGAAGTGCCTGTTTCAGTCAGGGGTCACTGCTGATGTCCTGTCAATGATAACTGATGCACTATGACCATGTTTCCCCTCTACTCCTAAGACTTTTTTCTCACCTGCCATCCCCACCCCTCACTTTAGGTCAGGTCAAAGCCTGTGCTGTTGCAGTTTCTTGACTTGGCATTAAATATTTCTAGCTGGCTGGAGTAGGAGATAATTTTATGAATTTGAGCTTGTTATGAAGGGCTCTTTGTGAATAGGATGGAATATAAAAACAGCCATACCACATGAGACTAAATTTCCTACTATATTAGTAAAGAGCCTCCAAGAGATTGTGTCTAGGGAATAGGATAATAGTGGGGCAAGCCAACAACCAAAACCAAAGAGACGAAACCAGAAATGTGTTTGCAGGCAATATGTAGTTAAAATATGGAGCTCCCTCCAGAGGCTGCTATGAATGCTGAATGTGTGTGTTGACTTGAAAAGCGAATAGGAGAATGATGGAAGAAACATCAAAAAAGAACTTCTTCAAATGTCTTTTCCAACTGACTGGCCTTGGGTCCAAGTGGTTTCAAATAAACGGAAATACTTCATTTCTTGCTCTTTTGTCTGAGTAAGTGGCTTTCCAGCTCTTTCCCCATTCATAGGATGAAGCTGTTAGGCTGCTGTAAGATAGAAAACATTTTCATCTTGGATATATAACTTCAGGGATTCCTCACTCAACCAGGAGATGTCACAGAGACAAGTCAAACACTCATTTCCCTGCCAAAGATCTTATCCTATCTTTAAATCTATTAAAGCTTGAATAGTCAAAATTTCTTATAACTTTTGGTAGCTGGTTTTGAGAAAGCTCTTTAATGGTTATGGGACTGCAATCAGCATTTCAAGTGTTGCTTATTTGAATGACCCCATGGTAGAAAACACCCCAATACAGAGACATTGTTGGATTCAGTTGTCAGATTTGAAATATCCAGAGCTTCTGAACCTTATAAAGTGCTCCTTAGATAATTATCAACTCCGAAATGTGCTGCACAGCAAAACTATTTTCCAAGACTCACTTGAAGCACAGACCTGCATGAAAGTTACAATGGCAGCCTTACAATGAGGGGGGAATGTTCAGAACACCCTAGTCAGTCATAGCAGGAGTTTGAAATGTCCCCTCACAGATGGCAAGGTGGATGTTGGAAAACTTCATTTTGGTTAATTTATATTTTCTTCATGTTGGTGCTCTCACTGTGAAAGGCCCTCTGAGAAGAATGGCATCAGAACAGCTTCTCTCATGCAGCACAAAAGCCTTGTTCACTTTGATTGATTTGTACCTGAGAAAAAATTAAAAATGCAGTTCATCTCCACATATCAAAGCAACACCATATCATTGAGGTAATCTGTATCATGCTCATTCTTTGAGGGAGGCAGATACAGAAAAATCTAACTGCAAAAATATTTATCTGATGGATTGTCACAGTGTTGACACCTAAATTTCCATATATAAATTATACATTAAACCCGTTTGGCTTCCTACTACAGGAGACCATTTCCTGGGTAATTAATTTTCTGATTTATAAGGAATAGGGGAAAGGAGAGCAGCTGAATAACCTATAGATTATATTTGCTCTGACAAAGGTAGTCACAAATACACATTGAATTAAATGTCGTAATAGCCCATTTCCATTTTACCTTCTTAAATTGCCAATTAAAGGCATTGCTTAGGTTTGACTTTTTCCCACTGTTAGGAAATTTCTGCTTTCTTCAGAACTGTGCTGCAGAACTATTGGAATCAGATTTGTAAGTTGGGCACCTGGTTCTGATGGAAATATTTTTTTTATTTTCATGAACTGATGAGCACCAGAGTTAGAAAATACAACTTCTTTCAGGTGTGCTGGTCATTAACTCTGCAGATATTTGTAATTAATTTCTATTGCATAGTTCCACAATGTGATGTTCTCTCATTGAAGATGGTTTCTTGCTTAAAACATAAAAGATAAAAAAGCCAACCACAAATTGTGGATATAAAATAGTAATTACTGTGCAATAGTCTTGCCTATAGACTCAAGGGGTCAGAGTAGATGGAAATAATATTTTCTTATCTTAATTTTTTTTTTTTCCTAGAAGACAATTGACATCATCATTTTTTGGACCTTGAAGCTGCTTAATTTTCAGTTACCCTTAATATATAAGTAAATTTCCAGACCTCCTTCCCCTGCTACACAGTGTAGAATGTAGAGTGGTTTTATTCCTGTTTTAAATTAGTGGCTACCAAGAAATGCAAAGCTACCACAATTACATGTTCTTTATTCCCTTGAAAATGAGGGATTTTAAGTTTTTCATCTGCAGGTTTTGTTTTTGGCTCTGCTGCATGTCATGTTTTATGTTTGTGCTATTTTCCTAAGGACAAGACTTACTCTGGCTTTATGGATATCTTTGTAGCCTGACAGAGTAGAATAGATGTGAGACTGCAATATCTCTAATGTTGTGCTGAGTTTCTGAAAGTTTATAGTTGACGGGAAAACATGGATGTTGTTTGTGAATACAACATAGTGTTTGTATAAAATAATTTTATACTAATTTAACTGGAATTATTTTTATAGCACTGCCTCTCAAATCCCTTTGTTTTCCTCCAAGTTTGAATAGCCATATGTGAAAACTTTTCTCCCCCCCTCTTTGGGATGGGATATGGTGAGATTGAACAAAAGCAGTTAATGACAATGGACACTTCTCTAAATAAAAGTGCACTGAAAAGTGCCTTCTACTTTATCTAGAGTTCTATACTCCAGCTGCTACAATTCTCCATGGATTCAAGAGCTTAGCTACAGTGGGATGTGTGCACCCACCAGCAGAGCAAAAGGCTTGGATTTTTCAAAACAAAAAGCAGTGATTGTGAGTTCAATTTTGATTTCCTACAGGGACTTGAGGATGAAACATTCTTGTGTTTTAAGTGTGCTGTCCTATGGAAACCACAAATGCATGGGTGGGGGCAAAAAGATTGGCATATGGAGGTCAGAAAGGCCTTGTGCTAGAGTTAAAATCATCAACAGACTTAGGGAATGCTCATTAACACGATCATATTTTAATTGTTTGGAAACTAACTACCAAAGGCCCCCAATCTGCATTGATTTTTAAAGCAGTGCCACTGAGTGCAGGTTGACCATAAACGTCCTTTTCAGTACAATGAAATTTGCTGCTTAGAAAACAAACAAGTCCAAACCACCAAGAAGATGCAAGTTGTTGAGAGGGTTTAGCAAGCCAAGTAGTGTAGTCTTATTCTTAATTTCTAAAGAAAACAATATTAGTCACCTACAGTAAATGCAGGTGCCTCTGTATTTGGATTGTTTGGTTCCGTGTGTCTTGAGAAAAGGTTAAAATTGAAATTAGTATCAGAATGAGTCAGTGTTGAAGGAATTATTTCACTTCGGGGGTTAATGAAATGTGTTCAGATTATTCAACAGTTTAAATTTCTTTGCCATTTAAAAAACAGAGATTGAAGTCTAAAGGGAAGTAATGTATAAACATCACTTTATAATGAAGTATTTCCTTTTGAAGATACTGAATAAATTGTTGGGTTTTTTTTGGTTTGTGTGGTTTTTG